>BJCM01266453.1:0-11042 GCA_018326385.1 Flaveria bidentis | reverse complement strand
ATATAATAATAATTTTTCTGAATTAAAAATGCAGAAAAAAAACAATTAAAACAAATTGTTTGTAGAGGCCCGATTTGAACCCGGGACCTCTTACCTATGATTGTGACTAGTTACAAGTTGGGCTAAAGCCCAAATCTGATTAAGATTCAAAAATAATTTCATAAATCCATTAATTAAAAAAATCCCCAAATTACCATGAACCTTAGAATCGAATTGAATCCAACCGAACATGAAATTGATTTTGATACTCAAATTAAACTTTGGGCTTTGATTCGATGAAGATGATAGTAAGAATTGTCGCGACTACGTGGATGTTGATTCAAGGTGTAAACGTTGTTATTAATCAAATTAACATTGCAGGTAGATTCTAAGGTCGATGATAAGAAAAAGCCCTCTATCAATTGTGATTAATATTGCTTCAATCATAAGTCTCGATTAGTTGTAGGTCGTAGATGAAGTTGATGATCAAATTGTTTGTTTGTGTGTTTGATGAATGAAATTAAAGGTTCAGGTAGCTTCTCGAAATCCAAAGGATGGTTTCCCTTCGGTTATATGGTTTTAATTTGGTCTATTATGTTCGAATGGATCAAGGATTTGAATCGGGTTTTCAGTTTCAATTCAAACGAATTAACCATCACATAAGACGCATTGAAATGACTCATTAGTTTGAAACTTAAGTGCGAAGGTTAAGAAACGGTTTGATTGCATTTAAATTTGACGTTTTGAGTGGTTTGGTGGTCGCCAGAGATGGTGGACGACGGCAAGAAGGGTCGACGGGGATGGGGGGTTTGGGTTTTTTTAACAAAGTTTCATATTTGGCCCTTGTGGATTTGAAAGTTGTTATTTTATGTAGAAACCTTTTATTTAAAGTTTCTAATTTGCAAACTAAACCCTTAACTTTGTAAAACCAAACTCAAATAATTATCCGAATTACTTATTTATAAATAAATATAAATTAAAACAAAATTATGAACCTTGTTACATGTTTGCTATTTAATTATTAAGATAGTTAAAAGCTTGTAATATACTTTATATATTTTTATAGATATTACATAAATTGTAAAGTCTAATTATTATTTTTTATATAATAATTAAAACTCATAAATGATATAAAAATCTCATAAGGTTATAAATTAATTAAATAGTAAAATAAATATGAACTTAAATCACAAAATTAACACATTCATTGTTTCTAAATCAACCAAAATGATTGAAGTAGTTTGAATGATGTGTTGGGTTTATATAATTGACAAACGGTTTTGGATCTATATTTTCAAAATGATGTGTTGGGTTTATATAATTGATATTAGTATGGATTACAATATGCAATTAAGAAAGAACTAACAAAACATCTATTCCAAGTCTATTCAAGTCTACCATGCACAAATACAAATTCTATTTATACTAGTAACAAGAAACAAAAGAAACATATATTTACATAATAAGTCCCTACACTATGACAAAACTAGTCTAAAGACTAAAATGCTAATCTTTCTATGACTCCAACAATACTCCCCCTAAGATTTGCATTGGTCTTCAGCAAAAGAAATCTTCTAGTTCTTCCTTGATCTTGAACATGGGCTTTTATTTGTACAGCTCAAGTTCTCTCAAAGCTTTCTTTATTGAAGACTTGACTTTTTTAGCTAATTTCCCTTGCTTAGGTTTTGAGTCATTTGTTTTTATCTCCGTAGCATCCATTACATGTAATGTCTCCTTAGATAACGTTGCTATATCAACATTTGCATAGAATTCAATTGGATCAGTTTGATCTTTCACATGCACCTCTAATACGCCTTTACTTGATATTCTCATGAACTCTATGTTATGAATATCTTTCTTGACATTATTAGCATATGCCAGAGCTTTCATCAATGAAATTCGCTCCATGGTGGTACTCATCACTTTGATAATACTCATAAAATACTTTATGTCATGTTCAGCCTTAATTAATGATACTTGCTCAAATCTTTGATTAGATAGAAATGAGATGTAGCTTGGATGCAGTAACTTGAGTTCAAACACTCCAAATAAACTTATCAAGTCTTTCTCACAATCGTCTTCATCTCTTACCAGCTTCAAATGAAATGTATGAGAATCATAAAAGCATCCCTTGATTGGTTTTGTCATTTGAGTACCATCAATTACTTCCAAACCAGGATTGGTTACTTTCTCAAAATATTTATCTCCAAAAGCTTCTAGAAATTTATTAGCCATTTCTAATCTAGCTTCACCTTTCTTCCCAACTCTCCTCAATGTGTCAAAATAAGCCTTGTCCTCTTGATCAAATCTTGTTTGAAGAAAAGATGGCATCCGTGTGATTCCTCTATCAAGTAACTTCACAAAGTTCTCTCCTATAGTAGATTTGGATGGGATAATGAGAGGTAACTTATGCAATTCCTTCAAGTCTTGCACCGGTAAAGTAATTATACTTGAGTAAAAATGATACACATCACATATAGCATTTACTCATTTTATCAAGAAAGCATCAAACACTTCATCGTACTTCCATGCAACTATCTATACATCCTTTGTTTTATCAGGCACAATCATAGCATTCATAAGCTCAGATATAGATTGTCCTGTTTGAAGCACATTTCTCACTAAATCACCCACAGATCTTGCCTTTTTCCATAATTACTTTTGATCCAAATCAACTCTATAGGCTTGCTACTCAGTATTTGGAAACATCCTCATCAATTTTTTCTTCGTTCATGTGTTGTTCTCACTAGCTCCATGGATTTTTGTTGGATCAAGAAGAATGCTGATGCAACCAAAACCAAATCACTCAGAATATTTTGGTGCATCTAATAAAATACTTCCAAAGCCAAGTAAGGAACTTTTGAAGGAAATAGAGTTCTTCCGAAGAACAAATTGAAAGTTAAACTTCCGAAGACAAATTCTACTTCCAAATACAAAGCATTCACTTCCGAAGATCAAGTCTTAGAAGAAAAGATCAGAAGTGAACTTCCAAAGTATGAAGAACAAAAGAAGTCCATCAAGCCTCAGAAGATGTAGCCTCGGAAGAAGTAGCCTCTTTCGAAGTATAAGTGGCTTCGGAAGAACTTGTTCTTCCGAAGACACTTAACCTTCGGAAGACACTACTATGAACTAGTAGACATAATTATGGTCTCTAACACTCCGTTGCAGACCTCTGAGATACTGCATGGCGTTTTCTCAAAAGCCATGTAGTTGACAATACTTTATTCTATTGTTCACCTTTATTAGATAGTAGAGTTGCCAACTTTACTTGGTGACAAAAGGTAAGTCATGGACATGTCATGACTACCATATATTTGATAAGACTTTATCTAAGATACCTTAAAACTATAGCTTTGTAGTATTTTCTTTAGTTAGAGGATTCCAGCTGGTATCAAAGTATATCCAGCTGTAGGTAGTATTATATATAGTTTCTCATTGTAAGTCACGCAAAATGCTTGCAAGAGTCTTGTAATACCTTGAGTTGAGAAAAAATATATGCAAGTACCTTGAAAATTATCTCTTTTTGTTCTTTGCTACTTATTATATTACTATCAACTCTTAGAAGAGACTCTTCTTCATCTGATCCAAGTGTAGTATAAGTGAGTTTGAGAGAAAAACCAAGTGTTAAGTGACAAAATCGATCCTGCAATTGGTATCAGAGCTTCTTAGGCTCTTGATTGTGAGATCTTACCAACCTAATCAACCTATTTTTCACTCCTCCTTACACCACACTCAAAATGGCCCTCAACAAGTCTGAAGTAGACATGGGAACGATGACTAAAGCTCCCATCATTACTCCTGAAAACTTCAGGTCATGGGGCAGAGGCATGGAAGGCTTCATCAGGTATCAAGACAACAAGATGTGGTATTATGTTGTCAATGGTCCATATAAACCTAAGGTGCCAGCACCTGGTGGAAACGGTGTTATGATAGAGAAGGCCGTTGAAGATTACTTACATGAAGACCGTAAGAAGATGGACATTGACAGCAATGCAATGACTATTCTTATGATTGCAATACCAAACTCTATCATGGTGGGGTTTGAGCATTGCAAGTTAGCCAAAGAATTGTTTGATGCACTTGTTCAAATGTACTCTAGCTCAAATGACTCCCAGAAGGACTCATTGAAGTAGTAGTTTGAGAACTTCACCTACATTGCTGGAGAGACTCTCAGTCAGCAATATTTCAGGTACATGGATCTCATTTCTTCCCTTCAGTTTATGGGATTACTCCTGAACTTAGAGACCTCACAAGAAAGTTCATGAGTGCACTCCCTAATAAGTTGACGTTCTACTGTGTCTCTATCAAGAGGACATCAAATCTGAACACCCTCACCATGACCGAACTTTATGGCATCCTTGATGGATACCGTTTGGAGATGGAGAGCAAAAGAGGCCATCAGACAAGTATTCCCTTGAGTCTTCCTGCTAGCAATACTTTGATGGTTGCTAAAGGCTCAGGACCCACACAACCTCAACAGTACCTGACTTACACCCAATAGCCATCCTGCTCATCCGGACCATACATTACATTTCCTGAGACTCCAAGGTCTCAACAGGCTCAGCATAGTTCCTTTCAGGATAGTTATGCCTTTGTCTCATGAAGTGGACACTCTAGTGATTTTCAGTATTGCTTTGATGATCTAGAGTGCTTTAGTCCAGATGATATGGAGTACGTGAACATAGTCCAACAAATGGCTTTCTTAACCTACAAAGCAAAGAAGTTCTTCAAAGGAACTGAAAGGTCACTTCCCCAGAACCCAACCAACAGCAAATTTGGGTTTGACAAAACTAAGGCCAAATATTACAACTGTAACCAGTTTGGTCATTTTGTAAGGGAATGCAAGGCTCCCAAGTCAAATCCGGGAACCCCACAGGCATCCACACATCCCTCTACATCAAAGCCCACTGGAAAGTCAATAGAGACAGCTGCAATGGCTCAAGAAGTTGACTAGAACTTTATGGTACAGGATATGAGTCCTCCTCAAGCACTCATGTTAGGAACAGATGACAATAAGGAATATGAACATCTTTTTACTCTTGCATGTATTGCTAAGGTTAAACTATATAAGGACTACAATATGGAGATTAAATCCAATATTGAGTCTCTAAATGTTTTAAAATCTGATTTTAAAAGGGCTGAATCTGACTATCAAAGAAAAATTGAAGATTTGGAGAAAACTGTGTCCTTGTTAAAACATGAACATACAAACTATAAGACTCAAATAAATGATTTGATATCCAAATTTTCTGAGGCTCAAGCCCAGCTTGTCACTACTGAAGCTCAAGCCAGGAAGTATGCTAATTTTTAGCAAAACTTCCAAACTATTATTGCATCATCCTCCCACTCAAAAATTTGTTATCAAAACAAAGGAGGGTTCAGGACCAATGAAATTATTCCACCACACTCTTATGAGTCCATAAGACAACCAAGGTGTGGTACTAAAGAGCAAGAGGTCCCATCTATTGACCCATCTTCACTTAAGTTGAAGAATGATGAAATAATAGAGGCCACCACAGGGAAGGAACAGGTAAATCAACCCACTTCTCCCAGTGATGATCAAATCCTAACCACCAAAGCCAGAAGAAGCAGAGCTAAAGCAACAAGAAGAACTGCCAAGAAAGTGGCTGAGTCCATGCTGATGATTGACCCAAAAAAGGGTGTATTCATCTCAGCTGGATTCCAGGTGGTAGGTAACTCTGATTCAGGAAAGAAGTGTAGTACCAACACTCTTGTCCTACCAAAGGATCAGAAGTTAAAGGGAAAGGTAGCTGATGAAGACAAAAAGCACAAGAAACAACAATCTTCAAGTTCCTAAAAGACTAACATTACATGCATAATATATGGTCTGCAAAACCATATGGCAAAGATTGTTATTACAACCCTGCTAGCACACATTATGCAAATAATGTTAAAAGAGAGGGAGTCAGGGAAGGTTTCTCATTTGGACGCTATCAAATGGTCCAAGTGATGAAAAAGGGAAAGCTGGTTTTCGAAGCAAGGTTGCTTTCGGAAGAATGTCCTTCTTCCGAAGGGAAAATGGCTTGGGAAGCTAAAGCTATTAAAAATGAAAAGAACAAAAGAGTTCCCTTGAAACCATCCCAGAAGAAGACTACTTCGGAAGAAAAGGTGGTGAAGGCTTCTTCCGAAAAGAAAGAAGCTTCGGAAGAATGCCATGTTGTGCAAGCCTCAAAAGGCTCATCCTCAATGATCACCCAAAAGATGGATTGGAAGACCAAGAAAGATGATGCAGTGCAAACCTCTTCTTCAAAAACATCCATTGAACCTTCATGCTTAACCTTTGGTTCAATTATGTCACTATGATTCGAAGAACCCAAGACCAACAAGGCTTGGGTTTCCAATTAAAACTATTCATCTCATCTTATGTGCAGGGACATCCATATGACAAAAATAACAATGTTTGGATTGTGGATAGTCGATGCTCTAGGCACATGATAAGGAACAAATCTCTTTTTCAACAATTTCAATATTATGAGGGAGGTCCTGTCCAGTTTGGAGGTGAGGCCAGAGGATATATTTCTGGCAGAGGAAGTATATCCAATGGAAAGTTAAAAGTTGACAAAGTTAACTTTCTCAAATAGCTTGAACACAATCTGTAAGTGTTTCTCAGTTTTGTGATCAAAAGCATCAAATGCTTTTCACAGAACATGAGTTCATTATCCTCAAACCAGGGATGACAATTCCACCGGAATTGGTGCTTCTTAGATCTCCCAGGAAAAGGGATATGTACAAGCTAGATATGAACAATGCTTCCCCAATGGGTGAAGTGTCACGCTTTCTTTCCAAAGCTGATAGTGATGATTCAACACTTTGGCATAAATGTATGTGTCATGTAAATTCTAAAACAATGAATAAATTGGCTAAAAAGGAATTTTTCTACAAAGATAACTGTGTTGCATGCCTGAATGGGAAGCAACACAGGGTATCTCACAAATCCAAATGTGTTAACTCCATCACCACTCCATTACACTTATTGCACATGGATTTATTTGGTCCCATAAGTATAATGAGCACTGGAATGACAACATACTGCCTTGTGATTGTTGATGATTTTACAAGATTTATATGGGTATTCTTTTTAAGATCTAAAGATGAAACTACTGAAACACTAAAATCTTTTATTTTTAAAATAGAAAATCAAATTGATCACAAGGTTAAGATAATTGGAAGTGATCAAGGGACTGAGTTTAAGAACTTCATTCTTGACTCATTCTATAACTCAAAAGGGATTACCAGACAATATAGTGCTCCTAGAACTTCTCAACAAAATGGTATTGCTGAGAGGAGGAACATGACACTTATTGAGGCTGCTCGAACTATGTTAGCTGATTCTAAACTGCCTCTAACATTTTGGGTAGAGCCAGTCAGCACTGCATGTTATGTGCAGAAAAAAGTTCTTGTAGTTAAGCCACATGGAAAAACCCTTATGAGCAATGGAACAAGAGGCCATCGTTCATTGGTTCTCTAAGGTCCTTTGGCAGTAGGTGTACCATACTTAACACAAAGGACAATTTAGCAAAATTTGCTGAAAAGTCAGATGATGTTATTTTTGTTGGATACTCTTCTAGCTTTAAAGTTTATAGAGTTTACAACATCAAAAATCAACAATTTGAGGAATCATCCAATATTATTGTCAATGAGCACACTCTTTGTGTTAGGGGGAATGGCCCTGATCATATTTTTGACTTAGAATTGTTTCCAAACTATTCTAAACCATCTTGTGAGAATATTTCAGCTAAAATAGGTGCTCAAAGTGATTCTAATGCTGCCTAGACCTCTTTCAAGTTCTCCAAGAGCTACAACAAATCAAGCTCCCACTATTGGCAGATCTGATAGTATAACCATCTCAAAGGATAGTGGAGCTTCAACCAGTGAGTCGCCTATTAACCCTTAAAGTTCATCAGGTGATCCTTCACAACACCAAGCTGATGGATGTAGCATATTGAAGGAACAGGCAATTGTTAATGCTGCTTCACAGCCAACAAATGATGATATTTCTCATTCATTCAATCAATCCTCATTGAATGAGTTTGAAACAGTAGTTGGATAAAGTGTTCTAGCTCCTAAGCAAAATATGTACAATCTGGATTTATCTTTGCAACTAGAAGTGATTCCTCAACTAAGAATTCACAACACTCATCGAGCTGAGAACATCATAGGGGATGTCTCTAAAGGTGTGAGAACAAGAGGATAGACTCATCATGGGAATGTCTGCCTGTACTCATGCTTCTTATCCTAGATGGAACCGAAGAAGGTAGAAGACGCCTTGAAAGATAGTAGCTGGGTTGAATCGATGCAAGAGGAGCTGCTTCAATTCAAGAGACAAAAGGTTTAGAACCTATGTCCGCTGCCATCTGGTCAAGTACCTATAGGCACAAAATGGGTTTTCAGAAACAAGAGACATGACAAAGGCTTGATTATCAAGAACAAGGCAAGACTAGTGGTTCATGGATACACTCAAGAGGAAGGAATTGATTATATTGATGTCTTTGCACCTGTTGCAAGACTTGAGACAATTAGGATCTTCCTTGCTAATATTGCATCCAAGAATTTCACTGTCTATCAACTTGATGTTAAGTGTGCATTTCTATATGGGGATATAGATAAGGAAGTCTATGTATGCTAACCTCCAGGATTTGAAGACCCACAACACCTCAACTATGTGTGCAAATTGTATAAAGCTCTATATGGGCTGCACCAAGCACCTAGGCTGTGGTATGAGACTTTGTCTCAGTTTCTTCTGAAGAATGGTTACACTAGAGGTACGATTCATAAGTCACTTTTCATAAGGAAGTCCAGAAAGGTCATCTTGCTTGTTCAAGTCTATGTTGTTGACATCATATTTGGTTCTTCAAACGACCAAATGTGTAAACACTTTGAAAGCATCATGAAGAAGAAGTTTGAGATGAGTTCCATGGGAAAAATGGACTTTTTCCTTGGAATTCAGGTGAAAAAATTGAAGGAAGGGTTTTTCATCAATCAATCCAAGTATGTCAATGGCATCTTAGAAAGATTTGAAATGAAAGATTGTAAGCCAGCCAAGACACCCATACCCAAAAACCATAATCTTTGTCCTGACTTTGAGGGGAAGGATACTGATCAACATCAGTATAGGGTGATTATTGGTTCTCTGATGTATCTCACAACAAGTAGACCTGATATCATGTTTGCGACTTGCATTTATGCAAGATATCAGGCTGCTCCAAAGGTTTCTCACCTAGATGCTACCAAGAGAATCCTCAGATACCTCAAAGGAGCACCTAAATTAGGTCTCTAGTATCCAAGGAACAATAATTTTAATCTCTATGGATACTCTGACAGAGACTATGGTGGCTGCAACATTGACAAGAAATCAACATTAGGTGGATGTCAATTTTTTGGTGGAAGGATCATCTCATGGTAATGCAAGAAACAATCTTGTGTCTCTACATCAACAGCTGAAACTCAATATATTGCTGCTACAAGTTGTTGTGCTCAGCTGCTATGGATTCAGAACCAGATGTTAGACTATAGATTCAACTTTATGAGCACTCCTATCCACATTGACAACAACAGTGCTATCTCCATCACTAAAAATCCTGTGAAGCACTCCAAGACAAAGCATATTGATATTATGTATCATTTCATTAGAGATATTCATGAGAAGAATCTAATTAAGCTAATCAAAGTTGATTCAAATGAACAATATACTGACTTGTTCACCAAAGCTTTTGATGAATAGAGATTTAAGTATCACATTACAGCCATTGGGATGATAAACATTGATTACTTTGCCTCTTTTGAAAACCTTTTAATATGTAATGTCTTATGTCAATACAATCTAAGCCCTGTTACAAAAGGTTTCTCTCTAAAATTTTCACTAAGTGTAAATTTTTCCGAAGAGGAATTGAATCTCGAAAGATGTTTTACATATCTTCTGAAGCATATTTCTCCCAGGATAATTTTCTTCTCGGAAGAGTTTTTAGTCTCGAAAGAAGCAATTGATTACATATCAAATCTACTTCCGAAGGTTATAAAACTCTTCATTCAGAAAGCAATCTTTACTCTCGGAAGTAAAACTTTACCTTCGGAAGAAAGAATTGCCTTCGGAAGACAAATTACCTTTGGAAATGATTTATACTAGGAAGAGAGATTTTACTGTGTAATGGAAATCTTTTGGGCCCCACACTGTAAAGAGTAAAGATTTTGTTAATGATGTTGGATTATTTAACTGAACTAAACCTTACTGCCCCTGTCAAATAATCCACTAAAACATCACATCACCTTATCCTAATCCCATTACCGCCATTTCACCCTCTTTTAAATAATCTCGACTATTCAATTTCATCTTCTTACCACATTTTACTACCCTAAAAGCTTTCTTCATTCTCAATTTACCCAAGTCCAAACTCTTCTACTTTCACATTTCCCAAATTGCACTTAACCCTCAACACAATCAAGTCGCACTTCTTGATTCTTCAAGAGATGCCGACTTCTCTGATATCATTTTCATTCTTACCCAATGTCACACCCTCGCTAAAGCGGAAACACGGGAATGTAACGTGACGGGATCGTCATAACACATGGTATACGGTAGAGAAGCAATATAAATATGAAGACAAGCGTGTCATGACATCACCCGAGCACAAATGGAGACTTGTGTCGCGTTAGTCAATAATCACGACAACAAAGCCATAAGCATAACATATAAAAGATCACATAAGCAATTAGCATGACATTGTTTAATTTCCCACAACCAGGGAACAAGTGTAAAACATGCAAAGTATAAATCAGACTACAACATGTTTGCAATTGTAAGTTGGTACAAAATGTTTAGTCTCAAAATGCATCCTAGGGTCTCCTCTACAAGGCAGCACTCCTAGATCTTCAGCTATCATGATTACCTGAAAAGACATTCTCAAAATGGTCAACAAAATTGTTGGTGAGCTTCGCAGGTTTTAAGTAGTAAATAAGTTTAATAGTACAAAATGTAAGTTTATAAGGGTTACCGCGATTATGAAAATCATGTAAGCGGTTTTACAAGTTTAAGTAGCTACGGCCAA
>BJCM01266450.1:0-10892 GCA_018326385.1 Flaveria bidentis | reverse complement strand
GCTTTACATTCTTAAATAGCCATAGTAACCTTATTTAATTCCTTTCTGTGTAAGCCATTCAATCGAACACAAGACATGGATCAAATTCAATCTCCGTATATTATTCAATCATTCTTATCTCATTCCCAATTCAAAGTCATCAGACAAAATTCACCAAGTTTGAGCGCGACACATTTACATCAATTTGAATCATTGAGGGTTCCAAACTGCTTAACTTCTTATTCATAAGAAGAATAGAATTCCTAGAAAACATACAACTTCCGTTCAACTTAGGTATTATTCCTAATCAAGTACCCTTATTACTGTCCTGTTATGATACAACGTTAGATATGATCAAAGAACAAACCTTTAGTTAATAGCAGTTCTAATATGTCTCTTAGGTCTAAGGACATCTAGATCATACTATTATCATTATTCCCAATCGAGTACCTTTATTACTATCTTGTTATGATACAACGTTAAATATGATAAAAGAACAAACCCTTAGTTAATAGCAATTCTAATATGACTCTTAGGTCTAAGGACATCTAGATCATACTAGTATCAAAACATCTCATGACTATGATCTTTAGAGATTGTTTTGAAGCGAGTTACGTCCAATATTTATTCTCTAATAAATATCCACGAATATTGATTCTCAACCCCTTAAGCTTTCATCTTATGAACAACCAATCCTTCATAGTAGTCTTAGTTTGGATTGATTCCCATGAATCCAATCGACTATGGACCCTTTTTAGTATACTATTGTTCAAGGATACTAAAACGTACAAAATTTGAACATAGATACTTAATATAACGACTTTAACCATTAAATCATAAACTAAAACAACGTATCATAGTTCAAAGCACCAAACATAATCAAATCCATTCCTTAACATATCTCAACCCAATACTCTCAGCATGCAGTTCATGTTTCACCACTAGCATTGGCTTAGTGAACGAGTCAGCTAGATTCAGATTTGCATGGACTTTGTTTATAACGATGTCACCTCGTTCCAAAACCTCTCTAATGTAATGATACTTTCTGAGTATGTGCTTGGTATTCTGGTGCAACATTGGTTCCTTAGCCTAAGCTATAGCACCCGTATTGTCACACAATATCTTAATTGGTTTCCAAATATTTGGAACCACATTAAGATCAGAAATGAACTTCTTCATCCAAACAACTTCCTTTATAGCCTCTGATGCAACAATATACTCTGATTCAGTGGTGGATTGAGCAACTACACCCTTCTCGGAGATCTTCCAAGTAATTGCTCCACTATTAAAATAAATACATACCCAGATGAGATCGAGAGTCATCTCTGTTCGTTTGGAAGCTAGCATCAGTATAACACTTTGTTGATAACTCTTCTTCCACTCCTCCATACACAAGGGACATTTCCTTTATTTTTCTCAAGTATTTGAGAATGTTTTTCACTGCTCCCTAATGACTCTTACCATGATTCTGTTGAGATATACTTGTCATGCTCAAAGCATATGACACATCAGTTCTAGTACACAATATAGCATACATTACTAAACCGATAACAGACGCATATTGAACACTTTCCATATCTTCCTTTTCTTTTAACTGTTTTATGACACTGATTCTTATTCAATACTGTCCCGTTAACCATAGGCACAAATCCTTTTTAGAGTCATTCATGGCAAAGCATCTAAGTACCTTATCAATTTAAGTACTTTAATTCAAACCAATAAGCCGTCTCGATCTATCTCTATAGATCTTAATTCCTGGTATGTATTTTGTCTTTCCAAGGTCTTTCATCTAAAAACACCTCTCGAGCCAAGACTTCATATCCTCCATCATTGGAATGTTATTCCCTATGATTAGTATGTCATCCACATACAAGATTAAGAATGTCACAAAGCTCCCACTTGCCTTTATATACACACAGTTCATCTTCATTCTTGAAAAAACCAAACTCTTTGATTTTCTAATCAAAACAAAGATTCCAGTTTCTTGATGCTTGCTTAAGTCCATAAAGACTTGTTAAGTTTGCAAACTTTATTAGGATTTGATGCATCTTCAAAACCCTCAGGTTGAACCATATAGACATCGTCATTAAGCTGTCCATTCAAAAAGGTGGTTTTGACATCTATTTGCCATATCTCATAGTCATAATATGCGACAATGGCAAGTAAGATCCTAATTGACTTTAGCATGGCTACAGGTGAAAAGGTTTCCTCATAATCAACTCCTTAAGATTGAGTGTATCCTTTTGCTATTAGCATTGCCTTGTAAGTCTGCAAGTTTCCATTCTTGTCAGGCTTCTTCTTAAAGAGCCATTTACTTCCTATAGACTGACTTTTGGGAGGAAGATCAACCAAGTCCCATACTTGGTTGTCATACATGAATTGCATCTCAGCATTCATTGCTTCAAGCCATTTCTCAGATTTTGAATCTGAAACTATAGCTTGATAAGTTTTGGGTTCTGCCTGATTAATTATAAGGATATCTTGTAATCTTAAATATCTCTTAGGCATTTGACGAACCCTCGAACTTTTGCGAATTTTTTATGTGTCAGTCGTTTCTTGAAATCTCTTAGATTCCTCAACAATCACTTTCAGTTATTTCATCATGTGGGTTGGTCACTGTGTTTGCTTAGATTTCCACTAAATCCATAACACTATCTCCAATCTCATGAGCTATGAATTCTTCCTCTAAGAATTCTTCTATTCGTTTAAGGAAAACTTGATTTTCTTTAGGATTGTAGAAATAGTAACCAATTTTCTTAGGATATCCAACGAAGATAGCTTTATCTCCTCAAGGATCAAGTTTGTCTGATGACTCACTTGTAAAGTCAACGTTACAACCCCATACCCTAAGAAAAGATACTTTAGGTTTTACCCCATGCCATATCTCATATGGTGTTTTGTTGACTTTCTTGGTTGGAGGCATATTAAAAATTTTGACAACAGATTCAAGTGCAAAGGACCAGAAAGAATGAGGGAGGTTCGTACGACACATCATCGATCAAACCATATCCAATAGAGTTCGATTTCTCCTTTTGGACACTCCATTTAACTGGGACGTCCCTAGATTTGTTAGTTGAGAAATGACCACATATTTCTTTGGATTGCCGGTGAACACCTAACTAAGATATTCCCCACCTCGATCCGACCAGAGTATCTTAATCATTCTATCAAGTTGATTTTGTACTTCGTTCTGGAACTCTTAAAACTATTCAAAAGTCTCATGTTTATGTTTCATAAGATAAACATATCCATATCTACTATAATCATCAGTAAAAGTAACAAAGTACCTTTCTTCATACCTACCCATTGTTCTAAATGGACCACAAACATCAATATGTATGATTCCTAATAGATCCATAGCCCTTTTTCCGACATTTAAGAATGGTGCTTTGGTTAACTTTCCACTTAAACAACACTCACACTTATTGAAGTCATTCTTGTCGATGGAATCCAATATTCCTTCAGTTTGAAGTTTCTTTAAGCGATTTTTGTTTATGTGACCAAGTTTACAATGCCAGAGATACGTATCATTCACAGTGAATTTCTTATCTTTATGGGAGATTTGATATAACACGTTATAATTATGAATATCTAATATGCATAGATATTATCACCACAAAAGGCATAATTAAAACCTTGTTGTTGTAAAACAGAAACTGAAAGTATATTCCTAGTAACATTAGGAATAAAACAAACATTGTTTAAAACTAGTTCTAAACCATTAGGAAGTAAAATGAATAAATTACCATTGCCTTGTTTCGGTTTCCTAATTTTCTTTAATCCCTGCAAATCATTGCATATGTGTGAGCCACACCGGGTGTTGAACACCCAAGATTTTCTAAAAAAAAGAAAATGATTCAATAATGTGAATACCTGAAGAGTTGGCCTTAGAGGTCTTCTTCTGTTTTAGTTCAACAAGATACTTTGGACAATTCTTCTTCCAATGCTTGGTTTTATTAGAATGAAAACATTTTGCATATTTAAAAGGTTTCTTGGAAATAGCCTTTCCTTTGCCTATATCTTTCTTTGCTTTCTTTCTTTTCTTCTTGAAATCAGGTTTCTTGACTTTACCATCTATGATCATCAACACATCCACAGACTTTTAGGGTATGTTTATCATTTGTTTATCCCACCCATTCATATTATTGTTCAAAACAAACTTGTAAGGCCCTATTCCCATGAAGCCTTATAGTTGGTCATCATAGCATAAAACCATTTTGATAACAAAACAATGTAGTGGAATAAAATAAACATTTACTTGAAACTTGTGATTGATATTGTAACCATACGTTTGTCTTTCAATTGTAAATAAAACATAGTACTTTTTCTTAAATTACGATAAAAGATTTCATAATTAGAAATGTAATCCATTGCCATCCAAGTAGCTCACAACCTGGTGCCATCCTCAACATCAGCATTTACCTGCCAACTATTATGCATAAAAGTTAGCTTCGTTGAGTGAGTTCTAGTTTTAAATAATATAAGAAAATATAAACTTTAGTATTCATATAATGATCATGCATACATCATATACATAACATCGCATCTTAAAAAGCATGTTCATTGTCTTTCTTTCTTTTATTATCTTTCACTTCATCATAAACGAGATTGCACAAAGCAAGAGCTCTATGTTGATCGACAACGAATGTCAATCCCTGTCGGTACACATCATCATGGTAGCTAATCCCCGATAGTTGATCCACACTGCAAGGCACATAGCCCGCTCATGAATACGGTGTAGGACCGGTGAAGGGTATGCACTTACAACATAACAACACAATGAGAGAGTTGCTAAGAACACTTAACAGATTAAATAGGAAACTGGTTAACCTTTTGGTAAAGATGCTAAGAACAAAAGTAAATAAGAGACAAAATAAGATGGCAAAACACACAAGTAAATGGTTTTCAAGAATGTTTTATATTGCCTCTCAAGTTCTATTACAAGTGTTACAAAAGCATATGAGAAAGTTACAAGTACTTGAGATACATATACTACATCATACAGTCGGCCATACTTTGAAGGCCAACTGGATACAATTGACTAGACAATAAACAAAATCAAATGTAGACTCAAAAGGCAGATTGCCTTTTGACTAGTGATTATGACATGCCATAGCTCACATCCTAATATATTACAAAAAGGATAAAGTACATAAAGTAGAAAGTTACAAACTCAAGACCTCAATGTACAGTTACCAAAAGTATGGACCTTTCACCAACATAAGTGAAGTTGGTGTCTCATTAGAGTTGCAGCAGAAAGGGGTCCAGCTTTCTGTAAAGATACATCAGATAAAGCATGTATTCAAAAAGTCTTCGGAAGAAATCTGTCTTCAAGTGTTGGCTTCGGAAGACTTTGTCTTTGAAGCTTCGGAAGACTTCATCTTTGGCTTCGGAAGATATTGGTCTTGGATTCGGAAGATTTCACACTTAGAATATTTTCTGATGCTGGTGTGAAACTTCCGAAGCATTTTACTTCTGTACACTTGTGCATGCATGCAGGAGAGTTTTTGGGTGTTTGGGTTGCATCAGCCTTACCTTTAATCCTTACAAACTCCCCCTAGGATGATGCTACCAAAACACTTAAAGACTTCAGATATTAACAGTCCTCATTAGGATAATGACCATCCCTTTCTTCATGAGATGATAAGGATCACTCAGAATCTCAAAGTGTCTTCTCATGTCAAAGAGATCATGCAGATGCAGATTGAACATATCCTGCCATGTGTAGACATTTTCAATACCTTGATTTCTGATAACATGCCATCTTTCTAGATTTGTAGTGTAAGTCCAGGACAAGATGGGTCTTCCTGATGCTAAAGGAGCTACTTGAATTGGGGTTGGTGGAGCATCCTCTTTTTGCACATCCTCAGGATGTTCTGACTCATCCCGAGGTTTTGATATGGATGCTTCTTTCTTTTTCTTCTTTGGCTTTGGTTTGGAATCCATCCTTTTTCTTCTCTTTGAACCTTTTAACAGAGAAGACTGGCCTACAACACTTGATTGATCTTCTTTGTCTTTCTCAATTGGGTTTTCCTCTCTCACAGGGTCAGATTGAGAGGGGATAGAACCCTGTTGTGGATCAGAAGTGGAAGTTTGCTGAGGGTCAGCAGGAGATTCAAGTTGTATTGTCTCAAATGGTTCAACCTTAATCTTTACTTCCTGAGGGACCTGACTTGGTGGGGAGTGTAATTCAACAAGTTCACGTCTTTGAATCTTCTGCTTGATCACCCTAAAGTTCTCATCCATGGTGGACAGAGACATAGGGCCAAGTCTCCTTATGGAGAATCCATACAACTTCAAGAATCTTATCATCCTCTGCCTATCATTAGACTTGTTCATACTTTTTTGATGATGGCTCTTAACTTTGCAGCCTCTTCCCTTAACTTCCTTTTGGTGATCTTTCTTTCTTTGACTATCTCAAGTTCAAACTGTTTAAGGTACTCAAACTCAATGTAATCAAAGGGTAAGGGAAGAAGTGTAACAGCCTGATAGAGGCCTGTGGCACTCAGGTAGTTGATCAGGTTAATCCTATCCTTTTCTTTGTCTACCTAAGGTTCTTGTGGAACCACATCGTCTTGTACATGACTTTCTTGAACTGGGGAGATAGTAGGCACATGCTTGTACAATCTTTTCTTTCTTCTTTCTTCTTTGATTTAAAGAAGTAGCTTTGCATCCTCTTCCTCTTTTCTTTCCTTTGACAGTTCCATGTCAACCAGTTCATTTAATTCATCTAAGGGGAGGGAGATATCATTATCATTGTCATAGTTCCTGGTCTGCAAGTAGTTGATCCTAACTGCCCTCAACTTATCATCCTGAGTGTTTGGCCCGGGGGCAACCTTGATAGCAACTTCCTTGAGTCTTGCATACCTAGTAGAGAAACTTTCTCCCCTCAGCTTCTTTTTCCTCTCTCTCCTCCTCCTCAATATCCTCAGAAGTCATTTTTCTTTTCCCTTTGTCACTCACAGACCTTTGTGACTCAAGGTGGCAAGAGTTTTGGTCTTCATTGCTTGGTGTAGCTTCTAAGCTCTGGCCAAAGAGAGGTTGAGATGCACCTTCACCAGCAGGTGTCTTATAAAGGGAATGAACCTTTGCAACATTTGATGGTGAGACAGAGCTCTTAGGTTCTACCACTAGGCCTTCAGTCAAGGTTTCCCCTATGAAGCTAATCTTAGGGTCTACCTTAACATCCAGTTGACCAATGATATTGCCTGATTGCCTTAGTCTCCTTCTGAAGCTGAACTCTGTAGTGATTCTATCTTGAATTCTTTGAGCCAGCTTGTCAACTTGTTTGGATTGGCTTTGGTTGACAAGTGGCATGCTGACAAGATCAAGACTTTCATAGAAGTTTAAAGTATGAAAATTGAAGACTTTTTGCTGCCCTTGAACTCTTTGAATGATGAAGGCTCTTCTGTTTTCTTCATACATCCACCCAATAATATGATTTGAAGTTGGTGGAGATGACATTGCCCTTGGTATACCTTCCTCAAATAGACTTTGAATGTAGGAGTCTATGGAGTCCACATCAATGTGAACTTGAGGAAGTTGTCGAGTATGCACAATTGCAAGTGAGGATGGTAACCCCTCAATGTCCATACTCCCTGAAGAACTCCTAGGTTCTGTAACTGTAATGACTTTCTCCCCCTTTTTGGTAGCATCACCCTTTTGCATAGGTGAGCTAGGAGTTAGGTCAATCACACTCATAGATTCTTGTGTTCATGGTTGAGCTCTTCTTAAAGATCTCCCAGCTAGTTTTTCCCTGAGATAAGAAATCTCAGGTTGCTGATCATTGACCTTGTTTTGCAAGGTAGTCACCTGAGATTTAAGATGACTGACCTTAGAGACTAAATAGGTGCATGTTTGTGACAGTTGTTGCACCTTTAGCCTCAAATTCTCCTCATCTTCATCAGAAGAATCATTAGGGGATGAGATGATTAGACCAAAGTCCTCTCTCTCACCACCAGCTTCAGGTTCTTGGCTGCTGGATTTCCCATGCTCATTGACAACCTTATTTGAGATGTCAATGGGCTGAGTTGCCATGGTTGAGGTCTGAATGATGTAATCACTTGCAGAAGTGAGAGCCTCTTCCATATGGATATCCTGAACAAGTTTAGAAGTATCCAACTCAGTTATGGGTGAATGATGTAGGCTACACATAGGAGACTCAGGAGCACTCATATCTCTTTGAGAAGTGGAAAAGAAGAGAGAGTCATGGTACTCACTAAAACCAAAGTCTTCATCAGTATAGAAGTCAAGGTTAGAAATGGATTGATTTAAGTCTAAAAGCTGGGGATGGTAGCTATCCCCTAAAGGTTGTTCACTTGAGTGTTGAGACTCAGAGTGAAGGCTTAAGGCAGTGGGGCTTGTGAGCTCATCAGGCTAAGCATGAGGAACCTCAACACTGATCATTGAAGTAATGGGAGTGGTTTGCTCCTCAGGAGAAGTGGGAGCTCCAGTATCCACTTCCTCCTGTATGGGTAGGTATATGGGTGCCTGCACAGACAATAGTTTGAGCAGGGGTTTGTTTGGATTTTCTTTTGTAGATGAGGGTGATTTAAGCCTGTTGTGGTGGTTAATATGTAGAGGGTTTGGGTTCAACAATAGCTTGTGCTGCTAGTTTGTCACCTTGAGCAATGAGCTCTAACATTTTGGGGACAAGGGCTGTTTCTACCCCTGAGAAGCTAACAGTTGGCTTCCTCAAGATTTTAAAGATGTTGGGCTTCATCTGTCCCAATCTAAAAATATTACCAGTTTCCCTCAACTGTGAGCCCAGTTCACAGTTAAGAATGTATTGAACATATCTATGAAACATGTAATTTTCTAAGGAGTCCAAGTTAGCAAGAAGATTTGTATAAATAAATTGAGAGTACCTAAACTTGACTCCATGAACCATCCCATGTACTATGAAGGAGAGATCTTCAGGAATCTGGTCCTACCCTCCATGCTTGTTGGACAAGCTGTGGATAACCACATGAAGAAGGTATTTCCACTAGGATGAGACCTTCCCTTTCCTGAAGGTCTTTACAGAGAAATCTACCTCATTGCCCATCTACTCAAAAGAATGATTAACAACTTATTTTGGGAAGAACATCTCACCTTCTTCATCATCCAGCTAAAGATGATTGTTGATGATGGCTGGAGTGATGAAGGTTGTTCTCCCCTGCACTGTGGCAGACAGTGTCTTCTCCCCATCCTTAACGACCTCTTGGCAGGTCTTCCAAAATTCAAGCAGATGATCCTCATACAGAGTAGGATCAATGGTAAGGGAGGTGAAGTAGTTAGATAAAGCCAAGAAACGGAAAACCTCTGAGAAATGTGGATCTTTCTCAGAGTTTAACAGAGCAACTTGGTTTTGTTGCCTTTGTAACTACATGGAGAAATCTGGGTCATTTCTTCACTTAAGGTTGGCCATTGTGAGAAAGCTTAAAGGTGAAGGAAAGAAGAACAAAGACGGTTTCAGAGAGAAATTAGGGAATTTAGGTTTGGAGGAAAGATGAAGATGATAGAAAGAGGGGGAACTACTGGGTTTATATGAAAAAGGATTTAAGACAAAGTTAAAGAAAGATGATAAACTTTGAAATCTGGATGTCGGTCCCACCACTGAAAAAGTAGTTTATTTTTGCTCAAAAACTAGTTTTCTTGGGAGTTAAAAAGCTTCCGAAGGTAAATTGTCTTCGGAAGTTTTAATGAAAATGCTTCCAAAGCCAAAATGACTTCGGAAGAATTTCCTAAGAGTTTTGAAAAGTTTTGCTTCGAAAGAGAATTAAGACTTGGATGTTTTGTTCAAAAGAACAAAGCTTCCGAGAGTTAATTTGCTTTGGAAGGGAATTGTCCTTGAAAACATATAAGTGCCTGAGAAAGGTTTTAAGTTTCGGAAGATATTTTAGAAATTTCTTCCAAAGGAAAATTACTTAGGTAGTTAGTTGTTTTGAAGGTATAAGTTTTGTCTAAAGTAAAATCATATCTTCCAAAGGATCAAATTTTTTTCGAAAGTCTTCAAAAGGTTTTCATCCAGAGAAAACAAGGGCTTATAAAGGTGATAAACTAGACAACTTAGGACACACAAATTTTAAGAAATAATATGAATTAGTTTTAAGAAAAACCTACTCAAAGTTAATCATCCCAATAGCTTATATAAGATACTTAAATCTTTGTTCATCAAAGGCTTTTGTAAACAGATCAGCATATTGTTCATTTGTATTAACTTTGACTAGTTTGATTAATCATTTTTCAAAGTTATCTCTAATTAAATAATACCTAATATTGATGTGTTTTGTCCAAGATACTGCATAGGATTCTCTGTGATAGAGATAACACTGTTGTTGTCTATGTGAATGGGAGTGTAACATTTCGTATTTTTGTTAATTAAAAGTTAATTTTTGTTAATTCTTATAAGACCTATTTATACTATTTATGAAACTTGGTGGGCTATTTATGTATAATTCCTTATTTAATTTAAAGTTCTAAGTTAATTAAATACTAATAATAATAATAATAATAATAGTAATAATAGTAATAATAATAATAAAAATAATTATAACATTAATAATACTTTATTAAGTTACTTAAAAATGTTTAAAACTTAAATTAAGGGTGTTAAGGGGTTAATTTGTCATTTTATAAACTTGAAATGGAAGCTTTGTGCATAAAATAATAAGAACCAAACTGCAGGGACCATTGTGTAACATTTTAAAACCCAAACCCCCTTCCCCTTCTCTCTCACGCTTTTTCGGAGACCTCGCCTGCCGGACTCCGGTCAAGTCCGGCGAGGCTCCAAACGCACTAGAACCCTTCGAATTCGACCCCAAATCGTTACCAATCGGTTCACGAGCATAACTCGACCCCTTTAATACACATTAATTATGGATGTCGATTTAGCTTGGTAACCGACGATCATCAAGTTCACAACCGTTTGA
>BJCM01266447.1:0-22654 GCA_018326385.1 Flaveria bidentis | reverse complement strand
CGGGGGAGAAGAGGCGGAGGTAGAGGTGGCGCCGAAGGAGGAGGGAGGAGGAGGCGGCGGCGGGGTGTAAGACCCCGTTCCCGGAACGCTTACAGCTGGATCCTCATCGCATATAAAACATATAATTTACATTGTATTTCATAAAGCATCGCAGCGGAACATTTAAAAATGACATTTAATTTCAATATAGTAGATTTTGCAAAATAATACATCGTTAATCAGTTACAAAATACATTGTTGCGTTACAACACAAAAGCGTTATATAAATGGATGTCATCCCAAAAGAGCTGAGTAGCCACCTCTTGCAATCCTCAGTAGTCATTACCTGCCAACTGGAGTGAGTTCTAGTTTTATAAAATAAAACATACTTTTATTTTGTTAAAATTTTCTTTACTTTCATGTGATCATACAACATACGTACACATGGATAATAATTATTATCTTCATCGTTCGTAAACTTCCGTTCATTCATTCATTCTTACTTTCATTCGTTCGTTCATCATTACATCTTTTCCTTTCGTCATCACCATGAACTTTACTCTTCATTCTTGTGGTACTGGACCGAAGCCTATAAAAGATCTTTATCGGTGGTGCTCGGCACCAAATGGTCATAGTACCTAAGGTAGAGTTCAGGTATACCATTGTCATATGCAATGCCCTTCGTTCTCGTGGTATTGGACCTAAGCCTATAAAAGACCTTCATCGATGGATTTCGGCACCAAATGGTCACAGTACCTAAGGCACGCAACAATGGTTCATATGTATGGTCAATCACAAAGAAAGACCCCGATGTGCATCCTCCCGGGGTAGCGAACCCGCACACCGTTGGGTTAACACCTTAATGGCGTGTTCCGACATACAGTGCTTGCAAAACTTTCATCACTTTCATTGTTCATTAATGCATGCATTCTTACTTCATGTTCCTCTTTCATTATCTTTCACTTTACGTTACATAATGCTTCATTTCATTCATTCACATTCAACGTAAAGCCATAGGAAAGATAAACATACATCATAATAAGGAACATAACATACACAGTCATCAACATCATACAGGGCAACATCATACATACATAACATGCATAATCATGCAGCAACATCATCATCATCATGGCCAACATGCGCTCTAAGGCCTCAACAGTCATCTTACATGAACTTACGGGAACCTATACGTCCAAACTTACATCTGCACTTTCCCTCGAAAGTCAGAAGTTTAACTACACTTCTCCTCGGGTGAAACAGTGCTATTCGGGCATATGGACACTCTTCAGTCGCATGGCCTCCATACGACTGAACATCATGCGAATGAACCAATGTGGATGAACATTCATGCGAATGAACACCCAATCGTACGAATGGACTTAATGCGGATGGACCTCATGCGAATGGAACTAATGCGGATGAGCACTTATGCGACTGGACCCTCAGTCGCATGACTCCCCATGCGACTAGCCCCAATCATGCGAATGAACTCTCAATTGTGCGAATGGACCCTAATCGCACCTCATTCGGCCGTATAGCCTTCATTCGGTCTCCTAGCCTTAGCTGATGCAGAATGCAATTCATCCCAAACCCAATCTGCCATTTTGGACCTCCAAGCTCATCCAAACTCATTCTAAGTCCAAATCAACCATCTTAAACCTTAGGAATGCATACCACAACACCATTCAAGCACACACAAGCTTACAAGCAAGGCTCAAACGAATCATACACAGATACACATACACAAACGGGTCAAACATGCACACACTAAAAAACCTGATTTTCAGATGTGTTCCAGCCCCAAATCATTCAAAATTGTTTAAAGGAGGGGTCCTAGAACTCACACAAGCGACCACAATAAGTAGAGCTTCGATTTGACTCGCTTCTCAACAATTTTGGCTCACTCGAACCAACCCGAACCAACTTTTCTCCCTTTTTCTCTTCTTTCTCTCTTCTCCTCATTCTTTGGCTGAAAATGTGGGTATGGGGAGAGGGTAATGGCTTCCCTCTCCCTTTATATACCCCCACTTACCCAACTTTCTCTCATTGGCGAGTTTGGTCCCTGGACTTTGGACTTTATTTTTTTTTCTTCCTTCGTCAGCTTCAAAATAGATAAATAACCAGGTGTTACACGAGGGCTGCGCCAAAGGTGGAGGGAGGAGGAGGATTCGGCTACGGTGGAGAAGGGGCGGTGGTGGGGGCTACACCGAAGGAGGAGAAGGCGGTGGTGGGGGCTGCAACGAATGAGGAGGAGGCGATGGTGGTGGTGGTGGGGAAGCCGATGGAGTTGGGTGGAGGAATTTTGGAGTTTTGGGAGGGTAATCAAAAAAATTATATTATATGTGCCCTTAAGAGGTGGGTATGGGCTCATAAGGGGCGGGCCGATAGGTGAGCTCAGAAGGGGCGATTATCGTGTATAAGGGTCGGTTATTGTATAAGGGGCGGTTTTCTCATGTATAAAGGGCGGTTTTCTCATGTATGAGGGGCAGTTTTCTCATGTATAAGGGGCGGTTTTCTTGTGTATAAGGGGCGGTTTTGGCTTAAGGTCAAAAGGGGCGGTTTTGATACCAAAAGGGACGAGCATTTTATTTTAATTGATTTATATATATATTTTAAAGCAAAGATATATAAATTTAATGCAACCATGTATAAAAATAAATAATTAAAATAAGTTTTTACATAACAACACATTACACATAAATAATAATATTGTCTTCTTAATTAACATAAACTTCATTGATATGATCACGTAAAATTCCGGTGCGGTTGATATGGTACGACTCTTCAATACCTACCGAAAATGGTGGTAGATCATCAAACTGGTCGTATTCCTCTTCGTTACTAACATTGTCTACGCGAAGAATATGTCGTTTACCTTGCAAAATGATGTGATATAGTTTATTGCTAGGGTCTTTGAGAAAGAAAATTTGTGTGACATGTTTTGCCAAAACGAAAGGTTCAGATTTATACCCATTGGTAGTAAGGTTGAATAGTGTAAAACCATATTTATCAACTTGGACACCTTTAAGGTTACACACCCACTTACATTTGAACACAGGAATAGTAAGACTTACATCATATTCCAATTCCCAAATCTCTTGTATAACACCGTAATATGAGTTTTTTGCGATTGTTTTCAAGGTATCACCACATCGTCTCTCGAATCCGATTGATGATACTATTAATGTAAATCCACTATTTTGCACTGCACTTTTTTTATGTTGATCATTGGTGTAAAATGTATAACCATTAATATCGTACGCTTGATAAGATTTAACTACACAATCTGGTCCTTTTCATAACTTTTTCACAGTTTCATCATCGACATCAGTTTCTTTTACCCTCTGTTTCATCTAGTTTAACAACTCTATGTTCTGAGTTCTAATGTACCACTCATCATTTTGACCCCGGTTTGACGATCGTAACATGGCCATGTGTTCACAAATAAATGGATCAAGACATGTCATGTGTTTTAGAACCACTAAATGTGCATTTTCTATGTATTTGCAAGACGGGGTGATTATCTTGATACCAAGTACTCCTTGACCACCAAGCCGACCCGAATGATGAGATTTAGGAACACCACCACCTTTGACGTCATCTATATAGTTTGAAATATAAACAAATTATTATAATGTATGTTAATAATAATAAATGTATATAATGTAGTATGATTGATGGTGTTACCTTGACAGAAGCTAGTCACCTCTTCAGAAGTATATCCTTCAATAATACTACCTTTAGGTCAATAACGATTTCTTATATAACCTTTTAAAATGCCCATGTATCTTTCAAAATGGTACATGTATGGTAGGAATACGGGACCACAAGCCTTAATCTCTTTTATAATATGACATGTGAGGTGAACCATTATGTCAAAAAATGATGGTGGAAAGTACATCTCTAGTTCGCACAGGATAACATATATGTCCCTTTGCCATTGATTCAAAGATTCTACATTTAACAACTTTGAGTGAATGTTGTTAAAAACCAAAAAAGTTTTGTAATAGTATGTCGAACATCATCAGGTAACAATCCACGAATTACGATAGGTATCATGTGTGTCATCAAAACATGACAATCATGAGACTTCATTCCAAGTAATTTACTATCTTTCAACGACACCAATCTTTTAATGTTTGCAGCATAAGTTGATGGAACCTTAATACCATGTAAACATTCACAAAGTTGTCTTCTTTCTTCTCTTGTTGTATTATAAAAAGCAGGTGACAGGTAAATACGATCGTTACGTAGTTCTGGATGAAGTTCTGGATGTATTTTCAATAGTTCCATGTCTTTTCTAACATTAATCACATCTTTAGTTTTACCTGGAATATTTAATAACAAGCTTATTAGGTTGTCACACACATTTTTTTCTATATGCATAACATCTAGACAATGTCTAACCATTAAATCATTCCAATAAGGTAAATCCCAAAATATTGATCTTTTTTCCACAACACTGCTTTCTCAACACGTGATCCCCCCCCCCCCCCTTTGTTTAGATTTTTAACTCGTGAAAATGTATCGAAACTTGTTCTCATTGTCCCAGTCTCGATCTCACCGTCAAACTCATCTTTTTTATTTCTAAAAATGTGACCTTTCGGAAGAAATCTTCGATGTCCCATGTACACAAGTTTTTTACAATTTTTTAACCAGATCGAGTGTGTCTCGTCTTCACAAATAGGAGAAGCTTTCTTACCCTTGGTACTGTATCCTGACAAGTTACCATATGTTGGAAAATCATTTATGGTGCAGAAAATCATTGCGCGCAATTTAAATTGTTCTTTGCGATAAGCATCACATACGTTCACACCCTCATTCCAAAGCTTTTGCAAGTCTTTAATCAATGGAGATAAATACACATCAATATCATTACCAGGCTGTCTTGGACCTTGAATCAACAATGACATCATAATATACTTTTGTTTCATACATAACCACGATGGAAGATTATAGATGCATAAAAGAACAGGCCATGTACTATGACGACTACTCATGTTGCCGAATGGATTGATCCCGTCCGAACTAAGCCCGAACCGTATGTTTCTTTTCTCGTTCGCAAACATTGGATGCTTTCTATCAATAATTCTCCACTGAGGTGAATCTGCAACATGTTTTAATTTTCTGTCAATTACACATTCATCTGAATACCAACACAACAATTTTGCATCTTTTTCGTTTGAAAATAATCTTTTAAGTCTTGGTATAATATGGAGATACCATAAAATTTTAGCCGGTGGTCCATTTTTTGTCACATCATCATCACATTCATCTGAATCTTTTTTTCGTATATACCTCGATGCACCACACTTATCACATTTATGTCTATTTTCATACTTGTCTCTATATAAGATGCAATTATTTGGACATGCATGTATTCTTTCAACTTCCAACCTCATCGGACACATCAACCTTTTTGCTTGGTATGTTGAAATTGGTAATTCGTTGTCTTCCGAAAGAAATTCATTTAAAAGCCCTAATAATCTTGTAAAACTTTTATTGCTCCATCCGTTCTCAAACTTTAGTTTAAACAACTTTAACACAACATCAAGTTTGTTATGTTTAGATCCGGTATATAAGGGCTTTTCTGCTTCTTCAAATATGTGTTGTAACTTTTCTTGTTCGGCCTTATTCATATTAGTCTCCATGTCATGTAACATTTTACTGTTCCAGTTGTTAGTGGGTTCATTTGAAAGCTCATCATCTCTATCAACATGTAATGAGTCATTGTTGTATGTGTTATCATGAATATGTAAAGTGGTTGACAAAGTATTAAACTCAAGAATTGATTCTCTATGCTCTGACCAACAATGGTATCCATGCACAAACCCGTGTCGTAACAAGTGATACTCTATGATATCAATATCCTCAAAATACTGAAAGGTTTTACAAACGGAACAAGGACAATAAATTTTTCGGTTTCCTGTTGTCAAACGATTTTCTTCAGCTGCCTTTTTAAAACTTTGAACACCCTTCGCATAATTTTCTGATGAACGCAAACTTTTATACATCCAAAAATCACGATCCATCTAAAAAGTAAAAGACAAACAAATGATGTAGTTGTACGTAACCGGTAATCGAAGACAGTGGATCCTAACTCACTTTTTGAATATTCTATCTCATATGTATACATTTAACGTGTTGACTATTTAAGAAAAAAACGGCAGCTCCTCTTAACTCCCCAAGTATGCGTATAAAACACAAACCCGAAGGAGTATAGGAGAAAACTACCATTTTTTCTTAAATAGTCAAACACGTTAAATTGTATACACGTCCTATGAAATAGAATATTCAAAAAGAAGTCCCAACGGGGACAATCCAAAAATTATCTCTATTAGATAAATTTTGGACGGGTATACTCTAAAGTTTTATGCCTAAATTTATTTACAAATATTATCTAAACACATATACATATACACATAAACATATATTACAAACATATGTGTTTCTTATTTAACTATTCAAAGTATGACAAGTTTGCATATTTTACTTTGTACATACTAATCTACAATTTGTAAGTTTGCATATATAACTCAATCCAACATATAGACACATATTTATATATTAAACACGCATTCATGTACATACACATATATATACACATCAATTACCATAAAAACAAAATAACGAAAGTTACCTATAAATAACGAAAGTTAAGAATAAAATACATTATCATGTAGAATAAAACTAGAAATAACATCAATGGAGAGATTTGTACCTTAAATGGAGAGATTTTGTAAGAAAACCCGATTTGATTTGGGAGGAAATGCTTCAATGAGTAAGATGACCTATAAATAACGAAAGTTAACAATAAAATACATTATTATGTATAATAAAACTAAAAATAACATTATTAGAGAAATTATTATTTCACTAAATAATAATAGATTTAATCTTGACGAGTTGTACCCTCAAATCATGTACAACATGCATTTGATTAGGGCCATGTTTGGCAAAAAAAATAAAAGTAACTTTTTGATTTTTGGAGGTGTAAAAAGACTAAAATACCCTTTCAAAAAAGTTAAAAAATTTAAAGTTTTGATTTTTTAACCTTTTTAGAAGGGTATTTTGGTTTTTTTACTCTTCAAAAAATCAAAAAGTAACTTATTTATTTTTGCCAAACACCCACTAAATTGTTTAATCTGCTTTTTCACACCTTGTGTTAATTACAACTTGTATGTTATAACTTGAACATGAAATTTTAATTTTCATTGGCATTGCAACTCAATATTGATCTCTTCTTGTCTTATAACATTATTTGCCATTGCCCATTGATTTTTTTCATGATCCAAAATACACACCTTTAAATCATAGTGATATCCAACTGAAACTAAATCTAAAATCTTCTTCACATGAACTCATGTATCGAATCCCACTCTATGTATATAGCATTGGTAGTGCATTAATACATCGACATTTTCTTACCTATTTGATACATATAAAATTTAACATCTACGTCTCTATATGCATAATTCTTCTGAATTTCGTCTATATGTTATCATCCCTATTCTTTACTAACCTTATGGGCGCTCACATACCTGATTTTCATATATCTTCGACTGGACAAGGTCATAAATATATTTGTTTTTTTTAATGTTACTAAATGGTGATAGACGAAATTCTTTTAACTATAGTGAACTACTTAACAAGCTTACTAGAAAATAATAATAAGATAGTGGTCATATTAGATGACGAGGAAAGTGTTCATGCAAATAAGTTATGCTCAACAACAAATACTAGGACCGAGAAATCGGTATGAGTGGATGTTCCCGTCGACCCAGGTGGCTTTGATGATGAGACAAACTCGAGGACGAGTTTTTTCAAAGACGGGGAGAATGATGCGGATGATGACCTAAGAGTTGAACCTGATCCGAAGTGGGATCCAGATTGAAGATTACCTTGAGATTCGAATTACCCTATATGTTTAAAAACAAAAGGGAAGAAGCAGATAACTTTCAGGTATTTAGGTTTTGACCACTTGATTTATCAACTTTACACTTTGGTCCTCAAGGTTATATTGGTTATTTCATTTTGTGCTTGCTTGGAATATTATGCTTATTATTTTCATAGATGGACAGAGATGCAAACAAAGAATCTGGGGTTTTGGGGTTCCGGTAGGTGCTCACGGCGGATGGTCGCCGCTTTTTGCGCCGGATACAAACCTTATGTGCAACCGCCTACCCCCATCGCCTTTTAAAGGCACAACGTTCACCTCCGTGATGATGCTTTTGTATTGGTGCCTGGAGAGGTTAACTCGCAGTGTTGGCTTCCAGTGGTGCCGGGGAAATAGCCGCCGGTCTTCTCCCTTGGCATCTATCGTTGCCCTCTCTCTGTCGTTTTCCCTTGTCTGGGTTCTAGGATTCCGGTGGTGCCTTTCTTTAGAGAAACATATTGAAGGAGGTGAGAGGGTGTCGACGGAGGGCTTTTGGGTTTGCAGTTGTGGCCGCCGGTGTTGGCTAGGTCGTGGTTGAGGCAAGGCTTATTGCATGTCCTGAAAGCCTCTCTGTTCGTACCCTAAATCCAGTCGTTGGTCTGTGCGGAGTTTCTTTGGTCAGAAGTCTCGACTTTTGGCAACATATTTGGGACTTTTCCCGTTGTACCCTTTGTGGCCTCCTTTTTGTGACCGCCGACTGTTGGTGTTGCCGAAATCATAGATTTTTTACGATGTATTTGGGAGATTTTGCATTTGAGGTCGATGATGGTTGATTTTATTCACCAGAGACTTGCTGTAACTGGTTTGGTTTTCCAACATTATTGTTCCTTCTCTACAAAACAGGTTGTGATGTGGCTCTTTCATTTGGCGTGGCAACCTATGTTGCAACAATGGAGGAGATCTGAGTCTCAAATAACCAGATTAGTTGTTTGTTGCCTATAGTTTTTTGTTTTATTGCTATTCTTATATCTGAATTTTTTAAACATATAAAAGAATTTGTGCTTAGTAATGGTTGTGTTTGAAAGCTGTCATAATGAGGCTGCTATTTGAGCCTGAATCAGAGCTTATGTTTAATGGCGATGTACAAACACACGTTATGCTCATTGTTTTGGCGCAACAAAAGAAAGTTTGCAGCCACAACGAGACATCGTTTTCTGAGCCTGATCATTGTGTTGTGTTGAAACAACGTGGCAAGCTATCGGTGTACACTGTTTTGGGTTTTCTTTCAATTAGTGATTAATGGTGCAGTTCATTTGGTTGCTATGTTAAGGTGGTTGTGATGTTATTGTTTCTTTGTTGGGTGAAAATTAGTAATTTTTGCTACATGCATTTGGCAACTTTGTTAGCAGGGTTGAAGCTACAACACAATGGTGTTGTAGGTTTCTTTGGCATGGCTACTTTTATGGTTAACAGTCGTAGCTTAGCACTTGTCCTGAGCCCGAATCATCAAACGCGCAACGCGCGTTGGTGAAATTACCTAGTTATAATTATTTATTTAGTTTATGTTTTATTTAAGTTTGTCATTATCTTTTATTTAAGTTTGTTATTATCTTTAACTTGTTAGGTCTAGTACAAATATTAGGTTTCTTTTCATTTGTTATTAGTTTTGATTGATTTTGAATTAAAGAACTTATGTTCTTGCAACCTTTTGATTCGTTTATCGTCTTTGATTAAATAATCGCTCCCGATTCCGATCAAACTTGTTTATTCATTTTAGAGACGACCTTTTACATAAAATGTTTAGAAAAAAATACGAAACTAACAGACTAAGATCTCGTTGTTCATTAGCAAACTTCTACTCAATATCTTTCTTTTCCACAACTTATTGTAGCTTGGGAGAAAAAGTTGTATTCTTAATTGCAAAATCTGTTTTAACTGAACTATGTTAAATGCACGCATAACTAAATTTAACTTATATTATTTGTGGTTGATTCTTGTTGATGTCCTACTATTTTTAAAACCGAACTAGAATCAACCGGTTGTTTTACAAGTCCACCAGTCAAAAAAATATTTAAAAATCATATTACGTTATAAATAACATAAAAATTAGAGTTATATATGTGTATAATTTGAAAAATTATGAGTATCTTACGGTAATATATAAACAAACTACCGTAAATACATACTTTAATAATATGATAGATTATATTATATTATATTATATTACATTTATATATTTTAGTCACAGATTTATATGTCAGTCATAAATTTAACAAAAACAAGTTGGTAATGGCAGGGCGTGTATTCTAATTACGCATTTAACAAAGATTAATATGATTATTTTAGCTCCTTTTTTTTGAATTTTCAAATTGAGTTTTCTAATCCACTCGTCCAAAGTCAGTTTGGCCTGCACTGCTCAAAATGATACCTTTGTCTCTCTTCTTTTTACTTTGGCAGTAATGAATTATTACTAACTTGATGTTACTAACTTCTAACAACTAACCAGCCGTTCAAAAAAAACATATCCAAATCATCTCGATCTTCAATATTTATCCTTTCTACTATACTAATCGTTACTAAACTAGTCTAAAACCTTATTTTTATTCTATATAACATTGTGTGTCCATGCATCGCTTTGCCATCCTCATACGATACATTCATTTTGCAAGCATGTGTTTTTTTATGGTCCAATAGTTTCATTCATATAATATAATAACCGAACTGTAAAATAAAAAATTGTTTATTTATTTTATAGTGTATATAAAAGATGTTCCTTATGTGTAAATGTTATAGCATAGCGGCTTTGTTTTTAAGTGTTAACATATACTCAAAGCAAAATCTATTTAACCACTAAGAAATACATACATCCTTGGTGAGACTTACCAATTTACACAGTATTAAAATTATTAAAATAATAATAATAGAGATAAAATTATTTTTATTGAACAATATTATCAAAAATTTATGTTGGATCTACTAATCAATAAGGAAGTGTCATTATGAAGACATCTACAAACTATACAAAGGATAATCGAAGAAAATCTCATAAACGAATTATTTATATTTGACATGTTTTCTGGGGCCTATGTTGCAGAACAATATAGAAAGCTATCGTAAGCAAATTTTATAATTAAAAGTTTGTACATCATAGAGGCTTAAATGATGAACAAAAGGTTATAAAGAGGGTGATTTTATATATATCTTTTTTACCTCAAAATATATCATATATGATAATATCAATTTTTTACTTCTTTGTTATAAATAATGCATAAAATTCTCATAAAAACGTAGTTAATTTTGCTTTTCCTTCATAAAATGTACTTATTTTAACCATTGGAGTATGAAATTCTTTTTTTTTTCTTTAGATTTTGATATGACGTTCAAGATTTTTGACAGCTTGAATCCTTTTGGCTATATATTAATTTATTAAATAATCTAAGACGTCAACTAAACATAATTTGTTTTATCACTTAATATTAGTTTTTAAGAGTAGATTTTAATAATAATATGTTATACAGATTTTAATAATAATATGTTATACTTTTTATCTAGAAAGCGGTCGATTTAAATCATATAAGATATAAATGATTAACAAAAGTAAATTAAATTTCAAGCTACAATAATAAAAATGTAAAAGAACTTCAAACTAAATATCATATTAGATTCACTACACAAGACACGAGAGATTGTAATTTTTTTTTCTTTTAAGTGTTTAATAATAAAGTTAAGTTTGATTTTGCTACCAAAGGCATGGTAATATAATCTTAATTCTCCAAAAAATTAAAACATCAATTTATTTTTTAAAGTTTCATAGTTATTTCAATTTCAAATCAAAATTTCATTGGTTCTTTCAACTAAAATCCAAAATAATAATAAAAAAAGATTTGAAATTGAACAAGTTATAAAACTTTCAAATGTGAATTAATGTTTTTGATCTTTAAAAAATGGTTACTTATATCAAATCTTAAGAAGAATAATTGAAATTAACTCTTAATGTTATGACAAGAAGAACTTCAACCACCTGAATTACTTTTTAATGTTTGAGTTGTGATTCATTTTAGTTTTTCACATGGTAAACATACATTACTAGTTATAAACGATACCATAAACTACTTTTTATCAGAACTAAACCTAAGTGTATTCTAAAAACACTTCGTTTCTTACCACCTAAATGGCATGATACATTTGAGGTAAAATCTACCAAAAGAAGCTAAATGGGAGGACCAAGTTCTGGATGGACCAAATTTGATTTTGTAGTTTGCTTGTGTATCCTTATTTATCAAGCTTTCTTTTGGACCATTGTTAATGTGTTACTCATCCTTACATCTTAATCTTGAAATGTGTGTTTGAACAACCAACTAGTTGGTTGTGACTATATAATAAAAGTGTTTAATTATGATCGGTTTTTCAAAAGTGGCAGGACTACTTTTGAAAAATCATCAAAATAAGTTGGATAATTGTGCAAAATAAGTTGTAAATAAGAAATTCTTTTATTGTAAACACATCTGATCCCATAATCAAGTTAACACCGTAAAAGCAATTCATGGTTGTAACCTATAGTACAAACATAAGAGATATTTTGATGCGTTTGAAGTTCCCATGTGTCAGTTGTAACAATATAGATTTTATACTCTTTCACTATTAATTAAATATTTTTAAATGTTTCAAAACTACTTATGAATAATCATTAAGACAAATTAAAAAACTATAAAAAAAATGAATTTACAACATATGAACATTACAGTTTGAAAAAAGCGTTACATAGGCTAACATAAGACTATATGAGCAGAGGGCGTGAAAAGCCACATAGACGATTAAACAGCTCATAGACGTGAATCTCATCCCCTAAGACGTGAGAGGGGCGTGACCACACTCATATGCATTACACTCTTCTTCTTGAACTAATATCGAACAAAATCAAAACCCTTCATATTTTTATTCTAACCTTTTTAATTAAAATAATTTAAAAAAACAATCACATCTAATATAATCAAAACATAGGTTTAATCACTGCTTATGTGACGACTATATAACCACCGTACATTTTAGCCACACTCATTAAGACATACTAAAAGAAAAACTTTTTAATAGGTGTGAACGCAAGCTATGATGGTAAGATATAGTACAAAAATTTATTTTCTTTGAAACTCCCACGTGTGAGACCTCAACAAAAAAATATCATCTCACTTCACCTCCATATAATAATAATAATAATAATAATAATAATAATAATAATAATAACAATAATAAACAAACAGACTTTAATACTCGCTTGAATTACGAATCAGTACATGTTCTTTAAAACCTCCACTTGCTCTCACCTCCTTCATATTTCACCCCCATTTACTACATAAACCCTACACACATCTTCACACCACACACAAGATAAGAATAAGATCTGTGATTTTGTGAATTCATTCAACGATGAAGATTCAGTGCAACGTGTGTGAATCGGCGGAGGCGGTGGTGTTGTGTTGCGCCGATGAGGCGGCGTTGTGTTGGTCGTGCGATGAGAAGGTGCATGCTGCTAACAAGCTCGCGAGTAAGCACCAGAGAGTTCCTCTTTCCACCTCGAATTCGCACATGCCCAAGTGCGATATCTGTCAGGTATGGATGTGTGGTTCGATTTGTGTGTTTGAGGTTTGTGGTTTTGTGTTTTGGTTGGGGAATTGGTTATGATCTGGTTGATTTGATGTTTTGGAGGGTTGATTGTGAGGTTTGGTGAGTTAGGGTTTGGTGGTTTTGGAGATTGGGGAGGTAGGTGGATCGATTTGACGGAATGAGTGGATTAGGGTTTGTGATCGTTTGGTGTTTGGATTTGTTTAGTTTGGATTGAAATATATTTTTAATTGTTTTTATATGAATTGCGTTGCTTGATTGTTTAGAAAATAAGTTTGGAGATTAGGAAGATATATGGATTATCGTGAGTGATTGAATTTTGAAATCGGTAGCTGATTGGCTAATTTCTTCTTAATTTTCTAAGGCTGTAAGGTTTGCTAAAACTGGAGACTTTTCGCATCTAATATTCTAATCTAATCAGATTGGATAGTTTTGATTTTTGTTAAGATGCTAGGTAGTCAAAGATGTTAGGCGCATACACTCAAGGTGCAAAGGGTTACAAAGGAGGTCCTTTTTAAGCAACAAACGCAGTATAAATATGACATTTTTAGAGGTTTTAAACATTGTTTTAGGCTAGTTTGGATATGTTCAAGGCCATTTTTAGATGTTTCAGATCAGTTTTGGCCGGAATCCAGGAGCAGCTTGTGTGCGTTTAACTGTAAAACTAAGATTGTTATAGTTTCTGCCCCAGTGTGATGCGGAAATGGTTGGTTCTGCTGTCATGAGCAGGGATGCTAGGTTTGTCGCTGGCCATATAAGTGTCAACCCTTTATGACATTCCTTTAGTTAATGAGATCATACGTGCGCCATAGCTGTACCTGTGAAGTTTGGACCTGTTCCTTAGTGGGTAGTTGGGTACCTGTAAAGTTTGGAATCCGCTTGTATGTATTTACTTCAATTTGGATATCTATGGTTGGTTCAAGCTACTTCTCCTCTATTTAAGCATGCTTGCAGATTCAGTTGTCCAACTTCACATGGTGCAGAGTACATTTGGACATTCAGTATATAGATTTATGCTGCAGTCAATTTAATATTCTCGCTGGTGAAATCTAATATTTATTACTTATTACTGTTTACTTTGGCATAGTCAACATAATGGTGTGAAAGTGTTCTGTAAAGTCTATCTGGATTAGATTTACTGCTTAGTCGATTCTAGGTTTATGGTTTCTTGTCGTGTGATCTAAGCTGTGTAATTACCTAAATAACATTTGTATAAGCTAAGGAAAAAACAACATTGTGTACTTGAAATCAGTTATGCTCCAACTTGATATGTGTGAACAGTGGTCGTCCAACTTGGTCAATTATGACTAGTGTTACTTACTTCAACTCTCGTATGTTAATTTTAGTAATCGAGCGCTTGACATCATCTAATTTGCAGGAAGCAGCTGGCTACTTCTTTTGTCTTGAAGACAGGGCTTTATTATGCAGAAAGTGTGATGTTGCCATACACACGGTCAATTCTTTTGTTTCATCACATCAGAGGTTTTTGCTTACAGGAGTAAAAGTAGGTCTTGAAGCTGCTGATGTCGGTGCATCATCTTCTACAGGAAAATCAAACTCGGGTGAGAAAATTCTAGAAGCAGAAAAATCACATTCTGTGCCAACAAGGATGGGTCAAATGTCAGCTACAAGTCAATTCAACAAAGTTATGCCTGTTCAAGAAGCGGGAGACGTTGATCTTCTACCTTCTAAGATGCCTTTTACTGGAGGTTCTTCTGCCGACAGTATTCAATGGCAGTTTGATGATTTTCTTGCATTGACAGATTTCAATCAGAATTATAATTACTTAGACAATGGCTCATCCAAGGTAATATAGTACAACGGCCTACTATAAAACTTATTCGTACCTCTTTACATGGTATACTTGCGCGATGTGTAGGCTGATAGTGGGAAGCTAGGAGAGTCAGATGGTTCACCTATCCTACGAGCCATGGAGATTGAGCTGGAAGGTGAAGATTGCTTGGGTCAGGTCCCAGATGCATCTTGGGCGGTCCCACAGATGTCTTCCCCGCCTACTGCTTCAGGGCTTAACTGGCCAAAAAAACGTTCACATCATCAGCACCAAATAGGTTCTGATACGTATGTCCCAGATGTATCCTACTTGCCAATGCCAAATTTCTATGGTTCTCAACAAACTACAGGTTCATTTAAAAGGCGAAGAAATTTATGATGTGTGTGTGGATCTGATGGTCAGTTAGTGTTGTAACCTTAGGCGCATCGTCATTCCGGTGTTGCAACTTGTAAGCAGTATGTGTTTCTAGGGGTTAGTTTACAAATGTATTTGTTGAGAAAGTGCAGTGTGTTTGTTGTGAGTCGGAACATGTTACTTCTGTTGTGTTGTTTAAGATTGTGTAACTGATAAATGTAAAGGGTGAATAATTCAAAAGAGAACATAAAATTCTTTATGTATTATTTGTAACCATATAATGATGAGAAGTTGGCCTGAGCAGGTAGAAAATGGTCCAAAGTGCAACTTGAATGTGGTATAAGATCTTATAATTTTATGGGTTATTGGATTTTAATAATCCCAACTTTTGTTTATTGTTGGGATTAATCACAACTCAAGAAATATTTATAGTCACTCTTAACTTTGAATTTATTTTTCTCCAATAATCCCTTACTAACTGAGACTTGACAATTGTTAGATTTTTTGATGAAATAAGGCCAAATATGAGTTATTTTTCAACTCAAGCACCATCTAGTTTCAATTACGTCTGTTTTTCATTGTTTAACCTCTATCATCATCAAAAGTGTACCTCCAACGAGTTCAGTGGTTCAAATCAGGAGGTGGAGATTGACGAGATTTTGGGTGCGGAAGTTTTAAATTGACGGTCCTAACGATAGATTTTAACTTTCTGTATGTGTTTTGGCCATAAAAACAGTTCACATCGTAAAAAAACTAACGGAGTTAACTCTCAGTTAGTAAAGAATCGTTGGAGAAAAATAAACTCAAAATTGAAAGTGTCTGTAAATATTTACTGAGTTGGGATAATCCCTGCTAATAAATGAAACTTAGGATCATTAAAATACAATACTTTCATAACCCTAATTTTATGGTTCTTTTAAGTGAATGTATGAAACTTAGGATCTTGCGTAAGATCTTAAAATTCTAACTTTTATAATGTAATTTTGTAGTTTAAACATCTGGTCATTACTCTATTGCAAACATGTTTAAACTTTATATTTGTAATCCACATGTTATTTAATGTGAAAATACGCACGTTGTATTGCATCCAGCAATACAGTTTTACCCGACATGTGGCCGGGTATAACGACTACTGTGAAAGTCAATCACTTTGCAAAATGTTACTTAAATAACCATATACCGAACGTATCCTTCTTGTAAGAAGGATGTTATTTGTTAATGGGGAATGGGTTTATCAAATGTGTGAGAACGAAGGTAAGTTGTTTAGTAACACCCATCATGTAGGTTATTTTGATCACAATCTTATAGCAAAAAGATACAATCCTACAGGAACAAGATACATAATAAGATTTTTGAAAAAGTCATTCAATTTGGTCTATTAAAAGTAGATTTTTATTAATAACTTTACTATAATATTAAGTATTAACACACTATTCATTTATAAAAGATCTAAGAACTTTTGATAAAAATGTTCCAATGTTTCACGTCAAATTAACCTACTTCACCACCTTACAGGAGAAAGGTAAGGGGAGACCATCGCGAATTACTCTCATAACGGAGTTTGGCCACGAGGTCTAACCCTCATGGCCAGCTAATGATGTGCTTTCTCATGCTATCAATAGTGAAATTCCCGCTTAAGCACCGCAGCTGATCGATTGTTGCAACACCAAAGACAATTTCTTACACAATTCTAACTTGCATGCAAACAATCCCGGCATAAGTAAAAGACTACTAGTACACGACACAATGGAAATGAACACCAAGATCACATTGTAATCAATCTGTTTATACATAACTGAGCTGTTTATATGTAATTTTGGTTAGATATATAATCATACAAACTTTACAACGTACCTAAACAAATTACTAATATTTAGCTAAGGAAAGAATCTTGTATCCATCACTACCATAAGATTAGCTGTTTATATTACCAGATGAATGAATCGATGCTTCGTATCCAGTTAGTTTGCAAATGAACTCTAGGGTTCATGCAAGCAAGTTTTGGAGTACAAATTGCTGGATTAAGATGGCGAGTATGCAACCAAGAGAGATATTGATCACATTGACTGCATCATTGTTGAGCTACAAATGCAAGATCATGATTAGATTCACTAAAAAGATCAAAACTGGTTTGAACATTTGCATGAAAATACACCTTCAGCTTACCCATTTAAATCCTTCTTTATCTTGGAGCACAGCTCCTATCACACTCTCGCCAACATTTGCAATTTGTGATGCCAACACACATATGACAGCTTCAGCCACCTTGATCTAGTATCCCAAAAAAAGACAATTGCATACCAGTAATTAAGATGTGTTAATCCCATCCTAACGACATACATAGTGTCTTTTTTGCTTATGAGAATATAATAAATTTAAAAATAAAATAACGTACCTCGCCCAGAAGGCAACCAACAGAGGCAAGAAGAATAGAAGCAAGAAACCCAGCAATGGTCCCCTCAACACTAACCGCCCCTTCTGTTCCCCTTGGGACAACCTTAAATGTTGTTACTAGGTATCTACAGCAGAAAAACATCAACTTTCTTTCAATATATTGCTAGAGGTGACAAGATGAAAGGTCGAGCAAACTGAGTAACAGGTCAAAAGAGGTGAATTTGCAAAGGTCAAAAGTCAAAACAGCAAGTTGACCCGTAATACTTTTGTCCAAACGTCAAGAATGACTGAACACTATGGAATTTCAATGATAATCTATTTTCTGAATGAAATGATTTAGAAGGTTTACTAAACAAAATTATCGTTATTTCTATACTATAATTTCTTGAATTGAACAACTTAGGAGGTTTTACGCATTAAATACACTTTGAGTTAGTTTAAACCATTTTAACCCACTTGACATGTTTGTAGCCTACTTTTTTTCTATTTTATCCAATTGGATCACACATGATGGGACAAATTTGCCACCTCTGCTAGTCACATAAAAGCAAGACGCATAAAATTGGAGCTACTTACGTTGTTTTGCCATACGCCTTCCCTATCTCACTAGAGACAGTGTCACTCAACTTGGTACAGAAACTAGCAACAAAACCGAGCTCACAAAGGCGAGAAAATGCTTTGCCACCACCTCCATCTATTGAAAGCAACGCACAAACACAACCAGCAGCACTTGAACCTATCACACTCCCAGGCCCTCTTCTACCTTTTCTCTTCTCTGCAACACCTTGAGCTTCCTTTTGAGCCATTTTTATTTTCGTTACTGCTGTACCCTACAATTCCATTATCTTTCATATAAATTCTGAGCATGCTTAAAGTTCATTCAAGACCATAATAATAATAAAAACAATGTATATCATGGCTCCAACAAGACGGCCAACAATCACGAACTTGAATATGTTTACAACTATGGACACAGAGTGTTATATTGTGAAAGCAGTACTCAAGTTTAAGAAATCATTAGTATAAGAGCAGTTATGATTGACATTGATCCTTGGGTTCCCTTGTATCTATAGAGACACTATGTTAATTAAACTAGTGAATAAAATAGCTAAACCTATCCAGGAAGATCAGATGTTCAGGCCTACATTGTTCGTAAAAGGTTCTTAATCCTAATATGATCTCAACATTTGACCCTTAAGTACCCTTGCATCTGTTTTGTCAAGCACTCAGCATATGATATTCCTATAACAGGTTTAGCTATTTTCATCCGGCTTACCCCATTGTACTTCATTAGCTCAATTAACAGGGGCTGTTTGGCAACCTTGTGCCAAGCCATATTAAGAGGCCTGATCGAATAAAAGTGGTGTTTCTAAAACTTATACATTAAGATTCTCCATGAACGATCAAGGGGTGTCTTTTAATCGAACCGAACACAATCATTAAGAGGCTACCAAACAGTCAGAAATTGTATTAATAAATACACAAGTAACAATTTCCATTTGCTAATCACTCTTACTCCAGAATCTAGATCATTCACAAGTAACAATTTCCATCTGCTAATTGAGCTTAACCACACATCCAAACACCCTTATAATTCTAAACAAAAAAACACCTAAAATGTACAATTTTGATTGATCTGAGCATCTGACTGCATAAATCAACACAACAATCACTCACAATGACGAAGTAAACCGCAACGAGAAGAAACCCCGAGGGCCCAAACCCACGCCACGTGAGAACACCAAGCAAGAACGCAGCACCGATGCCGGAAATCGACAACCCCGTGACGAGAATCGGCGATCCGAGTAAGAAGATCATGATATTACTGACAATAGCTGATCGCCATGTGGGTGGTGACAATTGGGCCAATTGAATTGCACTTTGAACGAGCCCTAGATCGGAGACACCAGAATCGCCGATTGAATGGACTCTGGTGGGTGAATAGGAGTTCATGGGTGAGTGTTTGATCAGATTTGAGGTGAGAAAATTGGAGATTAGGGGTTTGTGATGGTGGAAAAGGGTGTGAAAAAGTGGGAGGTTGTTTCGCCGGAGAAAGGAGGTGGTGGTGGAGGTGTGATGAAGGTTGACAACGGAGTCATTCTCATGTTTTCATGAGTTGTGATCACGAAGGTTAATACTGTCTATGAAATGATACGGGTCGGATTGTTATCGGGTCGAATCGTTATGACGTCTGGTTTTTTGTTTGGTCGGGTTTGTAATGGTTTAGTTCGTATAAGGTTTTGTCTACAAACATTTTAAAATCTTGATTTTATTGCTTGATATGTAATTTATTTCATTTAACTTCAATCTAACAACACGACTAGATTTATTTTGATAAAAGTAAGATTATTTTAGTTATTTTATATGTAAGACTAATTCTGATAAATTACGCCCATATCGTTATAAAAATATAAAACAAAATTCAAACCCCTTTTTGGCCATCATCTTGTCGGAAAAAGAAGTTTGAAACAATGATTATATCCATCATCGTCTCTCTATCTACACACAATTTTTAGATCATGGCTCCAATGCAACCCTCAATATGATTCCAACATCACCCTCACCTCCATCATCATCATCATCATCATGACCTTGGAATTTTTTACCTAAATCAAAGCAAGCATGTGAACTCAAAAGAACTCCCTTATGAAATTCCCATTATCATTTACAATAAAGTTATCCTCTTAAAAACTATAATTTGCATATCTTATATTTAGGGTAGAAGGTGTAAATGTTCCCATCTTTCGATTTTAGTGAGAAAATAAACCCCCATCCCTAGTGAATAATCCTTCAGATTTAACAATTTATTTTATCTAGATGCAAGTTGTACTTAATGTTTTTTTAAAACCGGATTGGTAAGCGAATTGACTACTCTAGAGATTCACTGGTCGGACCAGTTCAACTGATCGAACCGTTTATATGAACCGAATGATATTATAAATAATTTAAAAATAAACTTAAACTAAATATACAACAAGTTGAAAAAAACACAAATAAAAGCCTAGTAAATTAATATAAGAAATAATAATAAATAATGACTGGATATGTTACTATCAATACTGTAAAAACAAAGCTGTCAGACATTAAAACTTGACTCAAATACTTATTCTTAAAGAAAAAAATCATTTTTATTTTTCATTTTACAAATTAGTCCATCCCTTCAACTCTTTTTCCTCTCAAAACCACATCTACAACTCCGACAAGATGCAACCTGCTCCGGTGGTGACGACAAAGAGAAGCAGAACCTCTAGAACAACAACGAACAAAAGTTACTGAAAGGAAAAAAGCTACACTACAAACCTAACGAGATGAAGTCGAATTTGCTTATGGTTTTCCTTTACCTACACTTCAACCGGTCCAACTGTCGACCGATCCAACTGTCGACCGTTTTTCCGGTTCGACCTCACACCTGCTTCCGATTGGCCGAGTATTCGAGATTAAACAAATCATATACAACCGGATTGGTCACCTTGCCGAAGCGGGATGGACCGGTCGGACCCGCCGATCCGATCCGATTCGATCGTGTCACACCCCCGGTTATAGCGAAAACACGAGGATGTAACGGACGGGATCGTCATAACACATTGTTAAATTAATAGAGATGCATTAAATGATGAAGATCAATGTGTCATGACGTCACCGGACACAAATGGAGACTTGTGTCATGGTTAGTCAGTTCCACGACAAACATAGTCATACAAAACAAATAAGTATAAGTCCCACAACCCGAGAACAAGTAATCAAATGGGAATAACAAGTAAATGTCAAATGCAACTGTCGAAGACATCCAAAGTTTAAATGATGTAAGTCTAAGATCATCGCTAAGGCAGCATCCCTAGCAATCCTCAATGATTGTTACCTGAAAAGATATGCTCAAAGTGGTCAACATAATGTTGGTGAGTTCGAAGGTTTGAATAATAAACAAACTTGATGCTGTGTAATAGTTTTGTAGTAGGACATGAGTGCATACGGTTATAAGCAAGTAATATCACATGAGCATCACAACTAAACCTATGACGTACACAAAGAATTTGTCGGAACATATTCACCCTAGGGCCCGTTCCTGGCCACTGTTAGTCCCAACTAGTATACTAACAAACAAGGGTGGGGGTGTCAACCCAATAGTACTACCAATATCTGTCCGTCGGCTCCAACACCGGAGTTAAATAGTTATGAATACAGAACCACAAAGACAACTCATGCATGCACCGGATAAATACTTACAAACAGTAAACACAACAATCCCAAAAGAATTGAATACGTTACAGCATAAAAAGGATGAACATACTTTTCCCCCAAGTTTATAAATGTTTAAAATGAAAACGGGGCCGCGAAACTCACCTGAAATATGATGAAAATATAGTGAACAAAAAGGGCTTCAAAGGATGTGAGCAACAAATGATCAAACACCTATAATAGTTGTAATTAAGTCTTTAGACACGTTCAATGAGAATAGAGAGATTCGAATGATTTCGCTTTGTTTCGGGTCGATTCGAGTTCGAGGTGCAACTCACGCACATAATATATAATAATAATAATATAACAATAGTCAAACAAACAGGAAACACACAGTCACACACACAACACATACACACTGCGCACACACACCTCACTACACACTATTGCAATTGCAATAT
>BJCM01266444.1:0-10483 GCA_018326385.1 Flaveria bidentis | reverse complement strand
GATGACTTTCATCACCACCACCACTACTACCACCACTTCCACCACTCCACCTACTACCACCACTCCACCTACTACCACTACCACCATCCCATCCACCACCATATCTACCACCTCACACACCACTACCACACTCACACCACCACTTACGAGCATACCACATCCAATCTTCACCACTACCACCACCACCACCACTAGTCACCATGCATGACCGTCATCTTATTCCTCATTCCCATCTGGATCCTCTCTACCTCCTAGTGGGGTAGAGGAACAACTCTCGACACTGAAACGTATGGTGCTGAAGCTGTTGGCAGCCGATGACGAGAAGACTGCCCAGATTCGTCAGCTAGTAGAACTTACTGCTGCACAATCTCTGCAGATATCTCAGCAGGCACAGCTGATAGAGCAGCAGGCACAGTAGATGGCTGCTCAAAGCTCAGAGATGTCCCAACTCCAGGAGCAACATGTCCAATCAGCAAAACGGATAGAGGAGTTGGAGGTGACCAACAAGACCATCATGCTGAGGCTCAAAGGATCAAAGGATGAGCCCTTAATGATCAGAGAAGGAGATGGAGATGATGGTGATGATGATGACAGTGATGATGATGATGATGATGGTGATGATCAAGGGGAGGTTACTGATGCCGGTGATGATGTTGATGATGATGATGATGGAGATGATGATACTTCTGTTGCGGGTGCCACATCTGCAAGTGAAAGGAGGACCAAGAGAGCTCATGACCAAGGTGCCTCCACATCAGCCTCATCAGGAGAGGAGCACATGATACAAGACAAGAGTAATGCTTAGTTGTTTATGTTATTTAAATCATGTGTATTGGAATCTTGTATCAAATTAATGTAATTAATGTTTATATTTATTGTTGATGTTTACTGCTTTGATTGTTGACTAATGGTTGATGTGTTACATGTTTTAAATCAAGCAGATCCAAACTATCAAAGAGATGAATATGATTTTGCTTCCCTCCAACAGATCAAGACTCAGCTCACTATGATTCTTGATCTGCAGGGAATAATCAGGAGATCAGTGAATTATACTCCTGAAGAAGGAGAGATAATTCATGATCTCACCGACGAGCAACTTGCTGAAATATTCCGACTCTATCCAGATGAGATTGTGAAAGATGCTCCAACAGTCCATGTGGAAAGTGATGACAAGCTCAACGACGTTGATGAGATCGAGATTGAAGATGTCACGGACCAAAACTATCTAGAGTACACTATCATTGAGGGTAATGTCATTCCCAATCTGGGTGACAACCTTGTTAGTGAAACTTTTGAGACTCTGGATAGAATGGGAGAAGAGTCTGACAAGAAAGAAGATACGGCCCAAGCCTCGGAAGCTGAATTCAATATCAGAAAGGCTGAGTGGGCTGCATGCTTTGAAGAATTAAGAGCTCAACGCAGTGCTTCAACGTTAACTGTCTACACCAAGTTGTACAAAGTGAAGAAACATCATAAGGTGTTGGGCAAAATCATAGCATGGGCGTATTTTGAAGATCTCAACGTTTATGCAGTTAAACGTGAGAAAGGGATTGAGTACTCCAGGTTCCCACATGACCTGAAGACTCTTCCTGGATTTGAGCTAAACCAGTTAGCAAAGTTAAAATTGCTATACGCTGACCCACGCAAAATGTCAGGCTTGTTTGAAGCAGCTCTAAAAAGAGAGTACCACACTAGATGGGTCAACTTCAAACCTCAACAGCCAACAAGGTATATCAGAAGGTCTGAGGTTGATGCCATAACTAGAAAACCGAAAATAGTGCTGAAGTCGAGTCCTTCGCGCACAATGTCTAAGATCCCTCTACGAGAAATGCCACAGGACTTCACTCCACACTTCAAATGGTGGTACTATGATTGGAGGACAGGAGAGGCAATCATAGTTTTGAACAAGAATGGTATAATAGAAACCATTAGGGTGTTTCTCCCAATGTGGCTTACAAACTTGTCTGCAGATGATGTCTATACATTATACAAGTGGCCATTATACTATGACTCTCAAGATATTGTACAAGCTTTACAATTTCAAAACATGATACGACTCTGTTTTGCTTTTGAGATACATGCCAGAGTCACTAGAGAGGAGAAGTACAACAAGTTTGAGGAACTCATGAAGGATGTAAGACATTAGATGAAACTAGGACCAAGTTTCTGAACTTAATGTAATATGTTTTTATTGTCTTACACATATGTAATTATATGGGTACTTAATGAAATACAATATGTGGTTGTGCTTATAATGTTGAATATTTCATTGGTTGGTATATATTAATGCTTATTGAACTGACTATATACGTTGTGGTTGTTTGAATAATATCTAAATCAATTAATGATTATGAAACATATTCAAACTTAATCATGCGAAGTTCGCATGCGATTGGCCCATGCTAATGGACCATACGCATGAACAACTTCATGCTAATGAACAAGTCGTACGAATGAACCAGGAGACTGGATCAGTCGCATGATTGAAACCTGAGATTGACTCAGTCGCATGACTGAACACTCAGTCATGAGAATGGATCAACCGCATGACTCAATCGCACAACTAAACCATGCAAATGGTCCAGTCGCATGATTGAGAAACCCTAACCTATAAATACCACTTAAATCGTGGAAAAACGAGACCCTTTGAATATTTCGATACCCAGACGTACCCTAGCCATCCAGAGACCTCTAGTAACCTGTTCCAACTTCAAAGATCGCAGTACATCGATTGCTAATCATTCTTGACGTTTAGATTCATCTTTAATTGATTCTACGTGCGTTCTCACTTATTGGATCGCCAATAAAATAGGATTCCACATTATTTGATTCGGTATACTTGTAAATCTGTTAGTATTCTTCCAATACACGATCCTAACAGATTATAAACTAAAGATAGAGGACTTAGAGAAAACCATTTCAGTTCTAAAACATGAGCATACAAATTTTGGGACTCAGATCAAGGATCTCATAACTAAGCTGACTAAGTGCCAGGCTGAGCTTGTGATCTGCAAAGCCAAGGTAGAAAAGTGTTTTCTTGAGGAAGATACCTTCAAGAACATGATGTCCTCTTCCCTGCACAACAAGGTGTGTTATCAAAACAAGCAGGGACTAGGATCTAATGAGATAGCTCCTCCACACACAATCTTGTCTATAAGATCATCGAGGTGTGGAACTTGTGAAGATGAGCTTCCTCTCATAGACCCCTTGAGTGAAGAGGATGAAGAAGTGATAGTGAAGAATTCCACTGAGAAGAGTGAAGAGGAGGATTCTAAGAAGGGCCACTATCCTTCAAAGGAGAAGAAGAAGATTGTGATGACCAAGTCAATAAAAAAGAACTTGATCAGAAAGAGCAAAAGAAAAGCTAGGAAGGCTCAAGAGATCAAGGCTACTTTTGACTCTAAGAAGAAATAAGTTTTTATCTCTGCAGGGTTTGAAGTAGTAAAGACTGAAGACATCAAACTAAACTCTACTGCTAAGAGTTTTGGTTCATGTTCAAATCATCTCAGTACCCAGAAGAAGGCTGATCTATTGTGTACCACTGCTACACAACCTAGACCATCCAACTCCAAGAATAGTCCTTATCCCAAAAGGACTGTCTCAGCATCTGCAAAGATGAAGGTGGAGAAGGGATGCAATCAAAGTCAGTCTTGTTCTCATTAGAACGCTCTTTGGAAGAAGAAAATGGAATGTGTCATGTTTGAAAGTACTGCTTATCTTGCTAAGAATTGTCCATACAATCCTAAAGGTACTCTTCACATGACCAAGACAAGGACTTCTAAGAGTTCCAAGAAGATTCAAGCTTCAGAAGGAAAATATGTTTCCTTCGAAATCCCCAAAACTAAGAAGAAGGCAAGTGGAAAATTGCCTTCGGGAGAAAATTTAGTCTCGGAAGGAAAGAATACTTCCGAAGCACTGAAGTCTGCTGCAGTGCTTGCAAAATCTTCCGAAGGTCCTACATCAAAACTTCCGAAGTCTCAAAAGCTTCCGAAGTATTGAAGGTCAAGTCTAAACTTCCAAAGATGGTGTGGAAGTCAAAGAAAGACCAAGTGACCGGATGTTCTACATCTAAAATAGCTCAAGATTCTCATAGCCTAACTATAGGAACTATTACTATTGCATTACCTTATGTTTCTCTTAGTGAGCCCAAGACAAGTAAGGCTTGGGTTTCCAAAAGTAACTAATCATTTTCTTTTTGCAGGGACAGCTCAAGACAAACAAGAATGTATGGATCATTGATAGTGGCTGTTCCAGGCACATGACAGGCAATAGGTCACTACTCCAGAACTTTAAAAGGATTGATGGGAGGCCAGTTGCTTTTGGAGGAGATGAAGGTGGTTACATTTCTTGAAGGGGCAAGGTCACAAATGATAAGTTCACTATTGAAAAGGTAAACTTTGTCAAGGAGCTTGGGTACAATCTTCTGAGTGTATCCCAATTTTGTGACTAGAGTCTTAACATGCTCTTTACTGAGCATGAGTGCATTGTTCTTAAGCCCGGGGTGGTCATTCCTCACGGGCATATTCTGCTTAGAGCCCCCAGGAAAGGGAACATGTACAAGATGAACCTGCAAGAAGCATCTCCCTCTAAAGAAGTATCATGCTTTCTCTCTAAAGCCAATAGTGATGAGTCTTTCCTATGGCATAAAAGAATGTGTCATGTAAACTTTAAAAACATGAATAAACTTATTAAGAATGATTTGGTAACTGGAATGCCAAAGAAAGAGTTTACAAGTGATGACTATTGTGTTGCATGCCTGAAAGGGAAGCAATATAAGGTATCTCACAAGCCTAAGGAAAGGAACACCATCACTACACCCCTACACTTGTTACATGTGGATCTCTTTGGCCCTACAAGTGTAATGAGTCTAGGAATGACCTTTTATTGTTTAGTGATCACATATGACTTTACAAGATTCACTTGGGTTTTCTTCCTTAGAACTAAGGATGAGACTCCTGAGATTCTGAAGAATTTCATCCTAAAGATTGAGAATCAATCTGATCACAAGGTCAAAACCAAAAGATTTGATCAAGGAACTAAATTCAAGAACCAAATCCTTGATACATTTTGTGATGAAAAAGGTATTACAAGACAATATAGTGCTCCTAGGACTCCACAGCATAATGGTGTTGCTGAGAGGAGAAACAGGACACTAATTGAAGCTGCAAGAACAATGTTGTCTGACTCTAAGCTGCCTATCACCTTCTGGGCAGAGGCAATCAACACTGCCTGCTATGTGCCAAACAGAGTTTTAGTGGTTAAGACTCATGGCAAGACTCTATGAAGTCGCTGGATCGGTAGACATCCGAGCGTGTTCTTGACGGAAGGAAACAAAACCAAACCAAGAGACAAAAAATAAACACGAACTATAATAAAATGGTTTCATTGATAAAACTAATGATTACAAGCTTGTTACAATATAAGAATCAAGACTCTTGGCAAGGGGAGATCGAGCATGATCTCCCCTCTCATCCGGCAGCACCTAGACCCCAGGCACACTCTTTAATCTCTCTACACAATGAAACTGGTATTTATAGGCCTCAACGCATATCAGATGCGACTGGGCCCATTCGTACGATTGGGCCATGCGTATGGTTCAATCGTACGACTGGACCATACTTATGGTTCAGTCTTATGTATGGCCAAATCGCATTTCTTAGTCACATGACTGGTCCATTAGCATGGCTCATTTGTACGACTGAGTCTCATTCGCATATGCCCCTGTGAATGACCCAGTTTCATGTGTTTATAACATATCAGGTGTATTACATTAAGCCTAGACTATGCGACAAGCGATGGGCACACTATATATGACAATATATGCTCAACAAATTCCCTCTTGGACGTTGCATGCGAATAGTAGATAACACCTCTTACAATCTTTAGTCAATCTTTTCTCTAGTTTCCAATAGAATTGCAAGATTGTTGAAGGGGTCAATTACAACACAACAACAAAGAGGAGATTAACTAAAACTTAATCAAACAGTAAACTGGATTAACCAAGGTAAGACACTAAGAACACAAGTAATATAAGAGACAGAACACAAAGAATACAAGTATATGGTTTTCAAGAATGTAGTATATTACTTTCTCTATGTTCTATTACAAGTGTTACAAAGCATAAAGGAATGATAAAAGAACATGAGATACTTATACTACATCCTACAGCTGGCTATACTATGAAAGCCAGCTGGATACAATTGACTAGACACAAACAAAATCAATTGTAGAGTCAAAAGGCAGATTGCCTTTTGACTTGTGACTATGACATGCCATAGCTCACATCCTTATCTATTACATAAAGGATAAAGTACATGAAGTAGAAAGTTTACAAACTCAAGACCTTAATGTACAGTTACCAAAAGCATGGACATTTTCACCTACTCATGTATGTTGGTGATCTTACAGAGGTGCAACAGAAAGGTGTCCAGCTTTATGGAAAAGTACATCAAATAAAGCATGTATTAAAAGTCTTCGGAAAAAATCTGTCTTCATGAGTTGAAGCTTCAAAAGACTTTGTCTCTGAGGCTTCGGAAGACTTCATATTTGGCTTCAGAAGATATTGGTCTTGGCTTCGGAAGATTTCACACTTAGAGTATTTTCTGTTTCATCTGTGAAACTTCCTAAGCTTCTTCTTTAATGCACTTGTGCAGCATGTAGGATAGACTTAAGATGTTTAGGTTGCATCAGCCTCTTAATTAATCTCTACAAACTCCCCCTAGGCTGATGCTACCAAAACACTTAGAAGACTTTAGATATTAACAGTCCTCATTAGGATGATCACCATTCCTTTCTTCATAAGGTGATTAGGATCCTTCAGACTATCAAAGTGTCTTCTCATATCGAAGAGGTCATGCAGAGGTAACTAAAACATATCTTGCCATGTGTAAATGTCTTCAGTGCCTTGATCTCTAATGACATGCCATCTTTCGGGATTTGTGGTGTATGTCCAAGACAAGATGGGTCTTCCTGATGCTAAATGAGCTGTCTGAATTGGAGTTGATGTAGCATCTTCTGGCTGCACAACCTCAAGATATTCTGACTTATCCTGGGGTTTAGAAGAGGGTGCAGTCTTCTTCTGATTTGGCTTTGGTTTAGAAGCCATCCTCTTCTTTCTCTTTGCATGTTTTAACTGAGAAGACTGGCCTGCAGTACCAGATTAATCTCTATTGTCTTTCTCAGCTGGGACTTCCTCTCTCTCAGGCTCAGAAGGAGAGGGAGGTTGACCCTGCTGTGGATCAGAAAATGAAGCTTGCTGAGTTTCAGTAGGAGGTCCAGGTTGTGTTGTCTCTGGTTGTTCAACCTTAGCCTCCACTTTAGGTGGAGCCTGACTTGGAGTGGAGTGTTAGTCAATGAGCTCTCCACTTTTGATTTTCTGCTTGATCACCCTAATATGCTCATCCATGGGGGATAGAGACATGGGGCCAAGTCTCCTTCCGGAGAATCCATATAGCTTCAAGAAGCTCATCATCATCTGCCTATGAGCAGACTTCTTTATGCTCTTTTGGATGGTAGCTCTTGATTTTGTAGCTTCTTCCCTTAGCTTCTTCTTAGTTGTCTTTCTGTCCTTGACTATCTCAAGTTCAAGTTGTTTTAAGTACTCAAACTCAACATAGTCATAGGACAAGGGAAGAAGTGCATCTGCCTGATAGAAGCATGTGGCACTCAGGTAGTTGATCATCTTGATCCTATCTTCTTCTTTGTCCAGGACTTTCTTGAATTGGGGAGAGGGTAGGCATATCTTTGTACAGTCTTTTTCTTCTTCTCTCTTCTTTAACTTGTACTAGAAGCTCTGCATTTTCTACCTCCTTCTTCTCCCTAGACCTTTCCAGGTCAACCAGTTCATTCAGCTCATCTAAGTGGAGAGAAATGACATTGTCTATGTCATAGTTCATTGTCTGCAGATAGTTTATCCTGACTGCCCTTAACTCATCATTCTGAGTGTCTGATCTGGGGGCAGCCCTGATAGCAGACTCCATGAGTCTTGAAGACCCAGAAGAAGAACCTTCTCCCCTCAGCCTCCTTTTCCTCTCTCTCTCTCCTCCTCCTCAATCTCCTCAGATGTCATCTTTATTTTCCCTTTGTCACTCACAGACTTTTGTGACTCAGGGTGGAGAGAGCTTTGGCCTTCATTGCTTGATGCAGCTTCTGAGCACTAGCAAGAGAGAGGTTGAAAAGCACCTTCACCAACAGGTGTCTCAAAAGGAATGTGGATCTCTGCAGCAGTTGATGATGATGAGATAGGGGTCTCAGGTTCTGCCACTGGGCCTTTAGTCAAGGTTTTCCCTATGAAGCTAATCTTAGGGTCTGCCTCAACATCCAGTTGACCGATGGCATTGCCTGATTGCCTAAGTCTCCTTCTTAAGCTGAACTCTGCAGTGATCCTATCTTGGATTCTTTGAGCAAGTCTGTCAGTTTGTCTTGATTTGATTGGGTTGACAAGTGGCATGTTGGCTAGATCCAGACCTTCATAGTAGTTCAAAGTCTATAAATTATGGACTTCTTGCTTTCATTGAACTCTTATGATGATTAGGGCTTTCCTGATATTTTCATACCTCCACCCAATGATGTGATTGGAAGATGGTGAGGATGGCATAGCCCTTGGTATCCCATCCTCAAACAGACTCTGTATGAAGGAGTCTGTGTAGTCCACATCAATGGGAACTTGAGGAGGTTGCTGAGAATGCACAATTACAAGTGAGGATGGTGAGTCCTCAATGTCCACTCTCTCTGAAGGTTTCCCAGGTTCTATAGCTGTATTGACTTTCTCCCCCTTTTTGGTAGCATCACCCACTTGCATAGGTGAGTTGGAAGATAGGTCAATCACATCCACAGGTTCTTGTGTTCCTGGTTGAGCTCGTCTTAAGGGTATCCCAGCTAGTTTTTCCTTAAGATATGTAAGGTAGTCACCTGAGATTCAAGGTGACTGACCTTTGAGACTAAGTAAGTGTTGTTTTAGATAGTTTGTGCACCATTTGTCTCAGATTCCCCTCATCTTCATCAGAAGACTCATTGGGGGATGAGATGACTAGACCAAAGTCCTCTCTCTCACCACTAGCTTGAGGTTCTTGGCTGTTGGTTTTCCTCTGCTCACTGGCAATCTTAGTTGAGATGTCAGTGGGCTGAGTTGCCATGGTTGAGGTCTTAATGATGTAGTCACTTTCAGAAGTGAGAGCCTCTTCCATATGGACATCATGAATAGGTTTAGAAGTGTCCACCTCAGTTGTAGGTGACTGATGTGGGATAGATATAGAAGACACAGGAGTATTCATCTCTCTTTGAGTAGAGGTAAAGAAGAGAGATTCATTATACTCACTAAAACCTAGATCTTCATCAGTATTGAAATCAAGGTTGGGAATTGGTTGGTTGAGATCTATAGGCTGGGGATGGTAACTATCCCCTGAAGGTTGATCACTTGAGTGTTGAGACTCAGAGTGATGGCTTAAGGCAGTTGGCCTAATGAGCTCATCAGGGTGAGCATGAGGAACCTCAACACAGATTCTTGAAGAGATGGGAGTGGTCTGCTCCTCAGGAGAAATGGGAGCTCCAGTGTCCACTTTTTCCTGTATGGGTGAGTATATGGGGGCCTCCACAGACTGATAAGCCTGAGCAGGGGTTCCTTTGGATTTTCTTTGGTAAGTGATGGTCATTTGAGGCTGTGTGGGTGGTTGGGAGGTAGCAGGTGTGGGCTCAACACTAGCTTGTGCTGCTAGGTTGTCACCTTGAGCAATGAGCTCTAACATTTTTGCAACAAGGGCTGTTTCTACCCCAGAGAAGCCAATAGTGGGCTTTCTCAGTATTTTAAAGATGTTGGGCTTCATCTATCCCAATTTAAGAATGTTACCTGTTTCCCTCAACTGTGAGCCCAGTTCACAGTTAAGAATGTACTGGAAATATCTTGGAAACATGTAATACTCTAAGGAGTCAAAATTAGCAAGTAAATTTGTATAAACAAACTAAGAATACCTGAATTTGACCCCCTGAACCATTCCATGGATTATGAACGAGAGATCCTCAAGAATCTGGTCCATCCACCATGCTTGTTTGATAAGCTATGGATGACCACATGGAGCAGGAATCTCCATTGGGATAAGACCTTCCCTTTCCTAAAGGTCTTTACAGAGAAGTCTCCCTCATATCCCATCTACTCAATGGAATGATTAACAGCTTCCTTTGGGATGAACACCTCACCTTCTTTATCATCCAGCTGAAGATGCATGTTGTTGATGGCTGGAGTGATGAAGACTGTTCTCCCCTGCACTGTAGCAGATAGTGCCTTCTCCCCATCCATAACAACCTCTTGGCTGGTTTTCCAAAATTCTAGCAGATGATCCTCATAGAGTGGAGGATCAATGGTTAGGGAGGTGAAGTAGTTAGATAAAGATAAGAATCGACAAACCTCTGAGAAATGAGGATCTTTCTCAGAGCTTAACAGAGCAACCTGATTATGTTGCCTGTGTAGCTGCATGGTGAAGTTGGGATC
>BJCM01266443.1:0-18747 GCA_018326385.1 Flaveria bidentis | reverse complement strand
AGACAAAGTCTTCAGAAGTTGTCATAACAGCTGAAGTAGTTCTCTTCAGTAGTTGTGATGGTTTACTTTCAGTAGTTGTCCTTACTTTTTCAGTAGTTTGTAATCAGTAGTTTAGTATAATCTAAAACATCTGAAGTCCTTACACTTCAGATGTTGTAGGTTCAGTAGTTATAGAATACTTAAGCTTTTATTGTAAGATGTCCTCAGTTGTTGTGGACATCTTCAGTAGTTTTCAGTTAGATTCAGCTGTTTGAATAATCTGTTAGATGTCACTATCAGGTGACATCTTCTGACGTCACATTCCTCTATAAAAGGAATGTTGACCTAATTTGTAAATTGCCGAAGCTTATAAGTGAATGAATATATTATCTTTTGTAGAAAACTCTCTCTCTATAACCGTTACTGTTTGATTGAATATTCGTATTATTCTTGCTTAAATTTTGTCTAATTCTAGTACTATTCCGCTGCAAATCTTAACCTAATTGATCAAACTAGATCTTCGATCTTAACACTTAGTATATAATAATCCACTCTTAGAAGATTTTTGCTTCTTGAGTGTTTGTTAGTGAGTTTGAGAGAAAATACTTGTGTTGAGTATAAAATCCAATCTTGGAATTGGTATTAGAGCTTCTTAGGATCTTGATTATGTGATCTAACCATCCTAATCAACCTCTTGTTTACTCACTATTTTACTACACTCTAAACATGACCTTGAATCAGAAATCTGAATGTGACTAAAGCACCCATCATCACCCTAGAGTACTTCAGACAATGGAGCAGACGTATAGAAGGTTCATCAGATTTCAAGATAGCCGCATGTGGAAATCCATTACCCAAGGTCCCTACAAGCCAAAGGTGGCTTCACCTTCTAGTGGTGGTGCCATGATAGAGAAGACAGTGGAGGACTACTTTGAAGAAGACCTTAAGTGGATATACATTGATGAAAAGGCAACGACAGTCCTAATGACAACACTTCCCAACTCTATTATGGTGGGGGTTTGAGAATTGCACAACAGCTAAAGGACTGTTTGATGCCTTAACCTTGATGTACTCCAACTCCAATGACTCAAAGAAACATTCCCTGAAGCAACAATTTGAGAACTTCACTCATATTGCTAGAGAGACCTTGCATCAGCAATACTTCAGGTACATGGATCTTATCTTTTCACTTCAGTCTGTGGGAATAGCTCCTGAATTTAGAGATCTCTCAAGGAAATTCATGAGTGCACTTCTCAACAAGTGGACGTTCTACTTTGTCTCCATCAAGAGAACATAGAACCTGAACACACTCACTATGACCGAGCTATACGGTATTCTTAATGGATACCGTGTAGAGATGAAAAACAAGAGTGGCCATCAAGGTAGCAGATCTTCAAGCCTTTCCTCAAGCAATGCTCTCATGGTTGCTGAAGGCTTAAGACCCCCTCAACCTCAGCAGTACCTGCTGTACTCACAGCAACCATCAAGCTCTTCTGGACCTTACATCATATTTCCTGAGACCCCAAGGTCTTAACAAGCTCCGCCCAGCCCCTTTCAGAACAGCTGTGCTTTTGTCTCAGGGAGTGGACACTGCAATGATTTTTATTTCTGCTTTGAAGATCTAGAGTGTTTCAGTTCGGATGAGGTGGAATACATGGACATAGTCTAATAAATGGCTCTACTAACCTACAGGGCAAATAAGTTCTTTAAGAAAACATGAAGGTAGTTCCCTCAGAACCCAACAAGCAATAAGTTTGGGTTTGACAAAGCAAAGGCCAAGTGTTACAACTTTAATCAACTAGGTCATTTTTCTAGGGAATGCAAGGCTCCCAAATCAAACATGGGATCTACTCATGCCTTCTCACATCCTTCCACACCAAAAGCTGCTGGAAAATCAAATGAAACTGCTGCTGTGGCACAAGAAGTTGATTGGAGCTATATGGTCCAAGATGTCACCCTTGCATAGGCACTCATGGCTGGAACAGACAACTCTAAGGTATATGATCATCTCTGTACTCCAGCATGTATTGCCATGTTTAAAATGTTCCAGGACTATAACATGGAAATTAAATCCAATATTGAGTCCTTAAACATCTTAAAAGCTGATTTTAAAAGGGCTGAATCTAACTATCAACATAAAGTTGAGGAGTTAGAGAAAGCAGTTTCCTCTTTAAAACATGAGCATACTAATTACAGGACTCAAATCAAGGATTTAATATCCAAGTTAATTGAGGTTCAAGCCAAGCTGGTAATAGCTGAGGCTCAAGCTAGGAAGCATGCTATTTCTGAGTAAAACTTCCAAGCTATTATTGCATCATCCTCTCACTCCAAAATTTGTTATCAAAATAAAGAAGGGTTGGGGACCAATGAGATTGCTCCGCCATACTCTTATTAGTCCATAGAACAACCAAGGTGTGGTACTGAAGAACAAGAGGTCCTATCTGCTGACCCATCTTCACTTGAGTTGAAGAATGATGCAAAAATGGAGACCACCACAGGGAAGGAACATGTAAATCAACCCATTTCTACTTGTGATGATCAACCCCTATCCATAAAATCTAGAAGAAACCGGGCATAGGCAGCCAGAAGAACTGTTAAGAAAGTAGCTAAATCTAAGCTGAAAACTGACCCAAAGCAAAAAGGTGTTTTCATTTCAGCTAGATTTTAGGTGGTAGGCATTTCTGATTTATAGAAGGAGTGTAGTACCAACACTTGTATCCTGCCAAAGGATCAGAAGTCAAATAGGGAGGCTGCAGGGAAAGATAAGAAGATGAAGAAACCTTAGCCATCAAAATCCCCAAAGATTAACATTGCATGCATAATGTGTGGTTTGCAGAACCACTTGACTAAAGATAGTTACTACAATCCAGCAAGCACACATTATGTAAATAATGTTAAAAAAAGCAACTAAGGAAGGATTCACTTTCAGACCTTATCACATGGTTCAAGTGATGAGACAAAGAAAGTTGGTTTCCGAAGTTAAGTTGCTTTTGGAAGAAACTCATTTTTCCGAAGGGAAAGTGGCTTCGGAAGTTAAGCCAAGGAAAGCTCAAAAGAACAAAAGAGCCTCCTCAAAATCTTCTGAGAAGAAGGTTGCTTCGGAAGTGAAGGTTGTGAAGTCTTCTTCCGAAAACAAAGAAGCTTCGGAAGAAGTTCATGCTGTTAAAGCTTCAACAAGCTCATCTAAACTGACCAACCATGGGATGGAATGGAAGTTCAGAAAAGATGCTGCAGCCACATCTTCCTTTTCAAAGACATCAATTGAACCCTCTACCATTCATTTTGGTTCAATCATGTCATCATCAATGGAAGAACCCAAGACCAGCAAGGCTTGGGTTTCTAATCAAAACTAAATTTTCACCTTATGTGCAGGGACATTCATAAGACAAGAACAATAATGTATGGAGAGTGGACTGTGGATGCTGCAGGCACATGATTGGGAACAGATCTCTACTTCAAAAATTCCAATATTTTGATGGAGGTCCTATTCAATTTGGAGGTGAGACCGGAGGATACATTTCAGGCAGAGGAAGTGTATCCTATGGCTTGTTAAGAGTCGACAAAGTAAACTTTGTCAAGAAGCTTGAACACAATCTCCTAAGTGTTTCTCAATTCTATGATCAAAAGCATCAAATGCTTTTCATAGAACATGATTGCATCATCCTCAAACCCGGGATGACAATTCCTCAAGAATTGGTGCTTCTTAGATCTCTTAGGAAAGGGGATATGTACAAGCTGGATATGAACACTGCTTCCCTATTGGGTGAAGTTTCATGCTTTCATTCCAAAGCTGATGGTGATGAGTCTGCCTCATGTCATAAACGTATATGTCATGCAAATTTTAAAAACATGAACAAATTGGTTAAAAAAATAACTGGTACATGGCGTGCCTAAAAAGGAATTTTTCTGTAGGGATAACTATATGGCTTGCCTGAAAGGAAAGCAACATAGAGTCTATCACAAATCCAAAGAGGTTAACTCTATCACCACCCCATTACACTTATTGCACATGGATTTATTTGGTCCAACAAGTATAATGAGAATTGGAAAGAAATCATATTGCCTTGTGATAGTTGATGATTTTACAAGATTTACATGGGTATTCTTTTTAAGAACTAAAGATGATGATTTTACAAGATTTACTACTGAAACTTTAAAGTCATTTATTCTTAAAATTGAAAATCAAAGTGATCAGAAGGTATAGATTATCAGGAGTGATCAAGGGACTGAGTTTAATAATCAAGTTCTTGACTCATTCTATAACTCAAAAGGGATTACCAGACAATACAATGCTCCTAGAACTCCTCAACAAAATGACATTGTTGAGAGGAGGAACATGACACTGATTGAGGCTACTAGGACCATGTTAGCTAATTCAAAGCTGCCTCTAACATTCTGGGCAGAGGCAACCAACACTGCATGCTATGTGTAGAACAGGGTTCTTATTGTCAAGCCACATGGAAAGACCTCTTATGAGCTATGGAAAAAGAGGCCACCGTTCATTGGCTTTCTAAGGTCCTTTGGCAACAGGTGTACCATACTTAACACAAAGGACAACTTGGCAAATTTTGCTGAGAAGTAGGATGATGCTATATTTGTTGGATATTGTTGATACATATGTACATAGTTTACGATCTTAATATAATATGTCTGTTATGTCCTAAATGTAAATGAATTGTATGAGTTGAATGAAACAGAATATGTGATTGATGATCTTAATGTTGAATGTTTCAGTGTATGTTTCAATGTTTATTATTTATTAACACATATTGAACCAACTATATAGGTAGTGGTTGTTTGAATAGATCTTAGTTAAGTAGTGATTGAGAAACATATTCAAACTTAGTCGGATGAAGTTTTCATGCGAATGGACCATGCTAATGGACCATACTCATGAATACTTCATGCTAATGGACCAGTCGCACGACTGAACCAGAAGACTGGACCAGTCGCACGACTAAGACATATGGATGACTCAGTCGCACGGCTGAACCTTCAGTCATGTAATTGACTCAGTCGCATGCGTTGGACACGGTCCTAACAAGTGGTATCTTGTTAGGACTGTGTACGGGATGGAGTACTAACTGATTTACATATATAATAACTCAAATAGTGCGGAATCCTATTTGATTGGCGATCCAATCAGTGAGAACGTACGTAGAATCGATCTTAGATTTAATCTAAACGTTAAGAATGATTGCAAACCGATTTAGTGCGATCTATGAACTTGGAACATGTTCTCTATAGTCTCTGGACGGCTAGGGTACGATTAGGAGTCGAAATATTCAAAGTGTTACGTTTTCCACGAATTAAGTGGTATTTATAGGTTAGGGTTAGTCAATCGTAAGACTGGACCATTAGCATGGTTCAGTCGTGCGACTAAAGCATGCGACTGAGTCAATCACACGATTGAAGGTTCAGTCGTGCGACTGAGTCATCCGTATGTCTCAGTCGTGCGACTGATCCAGTCTCTTGGTTCAGTCGTGCGACTGGCCTATTAGCATGAAGTATTCATGCGTATGGTCCATTAGCATGGTCCATTCGCATGAAAACTTCATACGACTAAGTTTGAATATGTTTCTCAATCATTACTTTACTAAATCTATTCAAACAACCAAAACCTATATAGTTAGTTCAATATGCATTAATAATAAACATTGAAACATACACAGAAACATTTAATATTAAGATCATCAATCACATATTCTGTTTCATTCAACTCATACATTTCATTTACATTTAGGACATGACAGACATATTACATTAAGATTGTAAACTAGGTACATTTGAATCAAGAAACTCCCCCTTAGACCTAGTTTCCTTCATTGTCTGGCATCCTTCATTAGCTCGTCAAACTTCTTATGCCTATCCTCAACTGTGACTCCAGCATGTATCTTGAATGCAAAATAGAGTCTTATCACATTTTGAAACTGGAGGGCCTGTACGATATCATGCGGATCATAGAATAATGGCCACCTATATAAAGTATAAACATCACTAGCTGACAGGTTGGTTAGCCACATTGATTCAATTACCCGGATGGTCTCTATTTGGCGCTCTTTCTGTAATACTATGACCGCTTCTCCTATTCTCTAGTCATAATACCACCACTTGTAGTGGAGAGTGAAGTTCTATGGCATTTCCCTCATGGGGATCTTTGACATAGTGCGCAGAGGACTCCACTTCAACACCACTTTGGGTTTCCCAGTCCTTGGGTCCACCTCCGACCTTCAAATGTACCACGTAGGTTGTTGAGGCTTGAAGTTAACCCATCGAGTGTGGTATTCTTTCTTCAATGCAACTTCAAACTAGCCTGACATCTTCTTGGGGTCATCATACAGTAGGTTCAGGCGTGCGAACTAGTTGAGCTCAAAACCAGGGAGAGTCTTCAGATCATGTGGAAATCTAAAGTACTTGATTCCTTTCTCCCTCTTCACGGCATACACATTTAGATCCTCAAAGTAAGCCCACAATATAATCTTGCAAGACACCTTTAGATGCTTCTTTACTTTGTAGAGCTTGGTGTAGGCACTCGGCTTTGGCGTTGTGCGTTGGGCACGGTTCTCTGCAAAACAAGTTGCCCATTTAGCCTTTTTGATCTCAACATTGGCGTCCAAGGCTTGGGCTTGGCTTCTGATTTCTCTGTCTCCCTCTCCATCGTATCCAGTTTAGCATACATATCACTGTCGAGTGTATCTCTAAAATCAGGAACCACATTTCCCTCTCGATCAGTATATTCCGAATAGTGCTGTGCTGTGACGTCTTTAATCTCTATCTCATCAACATCGTTGAGCTCGTTATCACTAGCAACATTTACAATAGGGGCATCTTTAACCAGTTCATCCAAATTTAACCGGAACATCTCTACCAGTTGCTCATCAGTGAGGTCATGAATGATTTCTCCTTCTTTGGGAGTATAGCTCACTGACCTCCTGACAATCCCTTGCAGGTCAAGTATCATAGTGAACTGAGTCTTGATCTGCTGCAGGGGAGCAACCTCGTATTCATCTCATTGATAGTTTGGATCTCCTTGATTTAAAACATGTAACACATCATTCATTAGTAGATAATCAAGGCAGTTAAATAATCAATTATATACACAACCATTCATTACATAAGTTTTAATACATGATTCAATTACATAAATGATCAAAATACATAAATATCTAATCATTACTCTGATCTTGGATCATGTGCTCTTCTGTTGGCGGGCCCAAGGACGAAGCACCTTGATCTTATGATTTCTTGGATCGTCGCTCACTTGCTTGAGTAGCAGCAGATGCAGCAGCATCGTCACCCTCCTCATCATCTCTGCTCTCATCCTATCCCATATCGTCATCTCCACCATCCTCATCAGTATCACCCTCATCAACGTCATCACCATCATCATCATCTTATCTGATCTTCAGAGGCTCTTCTTTTGATCCCTTAAGCTTGAGCATAATAGATTGGTTAGATGACTCCAACTCTTCAATCTTCTTTGCTGATTTGGATTTATGTGCTTTGAGTTGGGCGATCTCCTCTACCTGCTGAGAGATCTGCTGAGACTGGGTAGCAGTTAACTCCATTAGTTGTCGTAGCTGAGCAATCTTCTCATCATAGGCAGCTAACAGCTTCAGCACCATACGATTTAATGCTGAAAGCTGTTCCTCTACCCCACTAGGAGGTAGAGATGAACCTATAGTGAATGGCTGGTGGGATGATGATCCTGGCTGATGGCTGGTAGAAGTGGTGGTGGCTGTGGTGAATTGGGGTGGAGGTATATGTGTGGGTGGTGATCGGTAGGCTGTAGTGGTGGTGGAAGTAGTGTAGATTGGTGGTGGAGTGGCTGTAGTGGTGATGGTGGGTGAAGTGGTAGTAGTGTTGGTAGCAGTGGCCAAGGTAGTGGTTGTGGCTGTAGTAGAGGTCATTGTGAACTTTAGTCTCTTCCCCTTCTTGCCATAGGGGTGAGCCATTCTCTTCTTCCTTGTGCCTTTAGGCACTGTGGCTCCCCCTTGGCTGCAGGGCGGGTCCGGGGTATATGATGGATCTGTATTTGCAGCAGCCGCATCCCCGGACTCCCCTTGGCATCCACCAACTGCCCTTATACCTCTCTCTGTGGCTACGACACGTTTCCCCACCGTTCGCACCAGAGACTCTTCCTCAAACTCCTCCTCCTCCATCTGAAAGTCAGGGTGAATAGGAGCTGGTTCGGGTCCACCCTGACCATCCCCTCCCTGATCATCATCATGATCATCACCATCAGAATCATCGGAGGGTATATCAATCTGCTCTACATCTGAATCACTCTCCTCGTGACGCCACTTTCGCCTAGCTGGCGACACGTAGTCTTCCTTTGCCAAGTGCCCAAAAAATCTCTTTACAGGGGGCTTACCTGCTTGCCCCTTTATACCTTCATTCTCCTAAGAGTAGTGTCTTCCATGATCTCGAGAGATACAACATCATGGCTCTCCTTCGGCAGCGAATGAAGCTTCTCGTCTATAATCATCTGCAAGAATCTTGGGTACATACAGAAGCTTTCCTTGTCTTTGGCCTTAAGATTCTCGATCAGGTATGAGAATATCATGTTGGAGAAGCTGATGGGGTGATTCAGCACCAGTGCCACGTAGGCATTCTGTATTTGGTTAGAGAGATCGTCAAATCCACCCCTTCGTGAAGCAATGCACTTGAGAATGACGTGTGCTGAGTACTTGAACTGGGGACACAAGTTGCTTTTGTTTAACACACCTGCATTGATGTCCCCAGAGTACTTCATCCTAAGAAAAATCCCCTCACAGTCAGAGGGTGTAACCTGGTTGGGTCATCAACATCATCACCCAGGTCCCGTACACGTCGAAGGTCTACCGCTGTCACCTCTATCTCTTGCCCAAAGATGGTGCTCCAAATGTAGTAGGGCTCACTAGATCGGTTAACTGATGCACCCTCCCAGAAGGCCTGGTGTATAGACCGGTAGGGAGTGCATGGTGTAGATATAGCTTGATGTATCCTACATCTCTTTAGGAAAGAAATAATGCCAACAAACTCGGCAACATTCTGAGTGGTGGCATCCAAGTGACCACAAATATTGTGCTTGGTGTTTATGATCCAATGATCTGCCATGAATATGTAAACCGTTTCCCATTCTAGTTTCGGTCACCACCACCCTTCTTGCTCACCTCAGCCACCACCACCTCTCTCTCGTCATACAACCTTCCTTTCAAATCAACCACTGACCTAAACGTGCTCGGTCGGGCAGCGCTCATGTGCCTACAGATATCCATCGACAAGCCCTGGATGTACCTCTTACTCTTTTGTGACAGAGGTGTCACCTAATTAGGCACCAGCCATGCCATCTCATTGAATTTGGTGGTGTACTGCTGATGTGTCATGGTTCCCGCCTCCAGCTGCAGGAACTCCCTTTCGACTTTGTCCATCTCTCGGTGAGAACAAAACTCCTCAATCACCAGCTTCTTCAACTCTTCCCACCTCATCCTCCTGATAGCCCTTCTACCCTCAGCTTGAACAATATTGTCCCACCAACATAAGGCCGAGTCCACAAACGAGTGGGCAACAAACTTCACCTTCTAGTCTTCTCGGCACACGCTGATATCAAGTACAACCTCCATCTCTCTCACCCATCGGTGAGCAGCAGTAGTAGTGCCATTACCATCAAAGCTAGAGGGCTTACTTCTTTAAAATGCCCGATACTTACAGCCTCGTGTTGCCTCCTGCACAGGCTCGTCTTCCTCCTCATCATCATCGGAGAGAACCGTCTCAATCTCATGTCACTCCCGTCCTCCCGAGGACCTATTCCTCTCCTTTCTATCTCATTCCCTTACAGCCTTTATCACTTTAGTCACCACACATGGTAGGATCGTCTGCATGACATGATGCACTTCCTCGACAATAGCCTCCTTCACTGAGGCTCTCAAGTTAGCACTCTCGCCCCTAGCCTCTAGACGGGGGGTTTCGGGTTCTTCATGAACCACCTCATCGGCCCTAGGCCTTCCTCTTGTGACCCCTGGCTCAGCACCACAACCACCACGACCTCCACCTCGAGAAGCCTTAGAAGATCTACCGCCAACCATCCTCTAAGCACGCTATGAGATTCAAACACCGACACGTTCATTTAAGGTAATAGCTCAGCTTATGTCAAGTATAGTAAGTCCCTAATTATAGTGGTTAGTTGTGATTAGCCACTTACTTTACTCGTCATACCCCAAGCATTTCCTATCCTTACTACATTAGTATCAAAATCTACTAAAGGCACATAAACCACATAACAAGCGCAGATAATGTCGGTTAACATTAAGAAAATACTTGATGTCACCCAGCTACTCCGACTGGCATCCCTTCCCTTTTCCATCCTATTTTCAGTTTAAGTTTAGGTTTCTTTTGAAAATTTACCCGTTTCACTTAAACTTTGGCTCTGATACCAACTTGTAAGGCCCCGTTCCCGGGACGCTCACAACCGGTCAATCATCGCACATAAAACATCCAATTTCATTAACTTAAATAAAACATCACAGTGGAAACATCTAAACATCCATTTCATTATAATTACTTTTACAAAATAATACATTGTTGACTGGTTACAAAACACTTGTTTCATTACATCACAAAAACATTATAAAAACGGATGCCGTCCAAAAAGAGCCAAGCAACTATCCCCATGCCATCCTCAACAACAGTTACCCACCAACTGGAAACACATAAAAGTCAGCGTTGCTGAGTGAGTTCTAGTTTTACAAAACATTATATTACCTTTCATTCATTAAATCATTTTCTTTTCTATCGCACATGATCACACATCATACGTACATCAAGGTAATAATTATTATCTTCATCATCGTTCATTTCATACATTTTGCATGTTTCTCAAATTTCGTACTTATCGCACTTTTCGTACATTTATTATCTTTTAACTTCTATCTAGGTCGTGTACTTAACCCACCTCTTGAGCACAAAGCTATATCATCTAGTTTTAAGCAACAAGGACCCGATATCGCACATATCACACGTATGGAGTAGTCACATAGACTAACTCTCCTTGTGTGTGTGAACCCTTAAGGGTTAGCCAAGATCGCACGCTGTAAACACAAAGTTGAGCTAACAACTCTCATTGAGTTGTGAACCTCCTTTCTTTTGCTTGTAAGACTTTCATTCGTTTATTCATTATGTTCCACTTTCATTATCTTAAGTCTTTCACTTCGTTAAGATAATACTTTACGTTCAATATCATAATCACACCATGTAAAGTCACGTCATCATACGTAATAAGGAACATAACATACCTAGCATACATAATCAACATGCATAAGCATTACATCAATCACACATCATCATTTGTGGCATATCATACATCATCTATCACATCATCTATGACTTCAAAAAGTCAACTTACATTACCCTCGGGAACCTCCCAAGTAAAAGCCTACATTTTACTTTTTCCCAAAATTCAGAAAAAATTTGAAGTCCTTGGCGCATGGGCACTATTCAGGCGCATGGCCTTTCAAGCGCATGGGGAACACTTGACGCATGGGAAACTTTCAAGCGCATGGGCACTATTGGGGCGCATGAACTACACTTAGGCGTTTGGGCACATTCTAGGCGCATGGGCACTCTGTAGGCGCATGAGTGCTTAGGCGCATGGGAAACTTAGCCACATGAACACTTAGTCAATTTCAGCCTATTTCTAGGCGCATGGGTACTATTCGGGCGCATGAGGTTTAGGGCGCATGAGAACACTTAGGCAGTTATTTCTGTTGGGCGCATGGGCCACTGTTTAGGCGCATGGGCAGTCTTTATAACTTAGTTCCCAATCATCACTTATCAAGTTGTAAGCTTAAATCATACATTCTAAGCCTTAGAAACACAACCATAACATCATCATACTCCTACATTGCCCACAATCAAACCCCACCCATAAACACACGCACATACACACATACGTGTATAAAACCCAACTTTTATAAAAACGTTAGTCAGTAGCTTGATTGTACTTAGCATTAGTCAGTAGCTTGATTGTACTTAGCATTTGTTTTTCTTTTGCATATAAAGCCCAAACAAAATTGTCAGTAGCTTGATTGTACTTAGCAGTTGTTCCTTGTGCTTTGCTCATTTTTATGGTCATCCGCACACATTTGTGGCGTTTATTTTACTCATCACCCCTTATTGGAAATCCGTTGATTGTGTTCACCAGTGATAAGATAAGAACCCATAACAAGTTGAACATATTAGTTTGAATTTTAGTCACCAATGAAGTCTACTCGTCTATTGTGTTGAATCTACTGACACATCATATAATGGACTAACAACCACTAGGTATACTTTCTCTGAGTTACCTCAGTAGAATACCAGTGTACTATCACTTTTCCTTAATTTTGCTTAGACTTCTCAGACTTGTAATTTGAATCTTGTATTTTGCACATTTAAATCCTTTTGATCTCCCAAACAATTTGTTCCCTGTGTACTATCATTTTCCATAAAATTTGAATCAAAATCACAGATATGATTTCTTTACTTTCAGCTTATCTGCCCTCCCCCTCGTTTTTCTCACATTATATAAAACTGAATACTCAATTATTCTCCCCCTAAAATTCTAAAACTGAAATCGTTTTGTGTTTTTGGATTTTAAAAGACAGGAAAATAAAATAAAAAATAAAAAATAACTAACAAAATAAGAACACACTTGTCAGACTAAGAACTCTATTCTTCTTGAATCTTATCACTTTTCTTTTTCACGCCATTAACCTCTAAAAGATATAAAAACTGAGGTTTGTCAAACGCTTTTGTGTAGAGGTCAGCGCGTTGAAAATCCATATTAATTTTAACAACATCAATTAATTTCTTTTCAAAGCAGTCACGTATGAAGTGATATTTAATACCGATGTGTTTAGTTTTTGGGTGTTGGACCGGATTTTTAGTGACAACAATTGCAGCAGAATTATCAACAAAGATAGGGGTGTTAGAAAATTGCAAGCCGCAGTCTCACATTTGCTGTTGAATCCAAATGATTTGAGAGTAGCAGCTTGCAGTAGCAACATATTCAGCTTTACATGTTGACAAAGCAACAGATGTCTGCTTCTTACATTGTCAGGTGACTAACAGTCTTCCAAAGAACTGACATCCACCTGATGTTGACTTGTAATTCATCTTGCAACCACCATAATCCGAGTCACTATACACTGTAAGCTCAAAGTCATCATCATGAGGATACCACAACCCGAGTGTTGGAGTACCCTTTAGATAACAAAAGATCCTTTTAACTCCAATTAGATGATTTACTTTTGGTTTAGCCTCATATCTGGAACAGAGACACATGGCATACATAATATCAGGACAAGAGGCTGTGAGGTACATTAGAGATCCGATCATTCCTCTTTACATAGTGCCATCAACCAGATCACCATTGTCGTCTGGTGCCACATCATGGTTCGTGGCAAGTGGAGTTCGAGCAACCGTATAATTCTCCATGTTGAATCAACTGAGGATATCTGCTACATATTTGGACTGATGCAGGAAGATTCCTTTTGGTGTCTGATCCACCTGTAACCCAAGAAAGAACTTCATCTCTCCCATAGCACTCATCTCGAACTCAGCTTTCATCATAAATTCGAACTCCTTACACAAAGCTTCATTTTTAGAGTTGAAAATGTTGTCATCCACATATATCTATACCAGTAGTAGATCATCATCTTTCTTTTTGATGAATAACGTGAAGTCAATGACTCCTCTGCGAAAACCATGTTTCAGCAGATGAGTAGATAGTTTCTCATGCCAGGCTCGTGGAGTTTGATGAAGCCCGTATAGAGCCTTGTCCAATTTATGAACTCTATCCCGATGATACGCATCCTCAAATCCTTCAGGGTTGACTGACGTACACTGTTTCACGAATTTCACCATGAAGAAAGGCAATTTTCACATCGAATTGATAAACTTTAATCTTCATGTAGGATGCATAGGCAAAGAAAATACGAATTGCTTCCATCCTTGCCATCGGTGCAAACATTTTATTGTAGTCAATGCCTTTACTTGTCTGAACCCTTGAACGACAAGCCTAGCCTTATTTCTGATTATGACTCCTTGATCATCTCTCTTACATTTAAGAACCCATTTAGTGCCAATCACCTTTGCACCTTTTGGTCTATCCACAAGAGTCCATACTCCTAACTTCTTGAACTGAAGGAGTTCTTCTTGCATAGCACTAACCCATGCCTTGTCGTTTAAGGCTTCACTTACATATTTTGGCTCAAATTTAGATACAAAACATCGATAAGCACCATCATGTAGATAACCTTTTTCCATGACTGCGGCATAATCAACTTAGTATAGCTGATTTCGTGTCTAAACTCCCGATAGAACATCCCCAATGATGTTGTCCATGGGATGATACATATTATGCAAGATCCGGGAGTGGTGGGAACAACTACTATAATGTCTACTTTTTGAATCCCAGGTTCAGTATCTGTGGCTGTTGGAGTAAGAGGTTCAGAGTGTTTAGAACATTGTACATCATTGTAGCAGATAACTCATCATCAGGATGAGAGGGTGGTAGGTTGAAGGATTTAAAAAATCAATCATAGTCAAATAAGAAGGAATGTTCTTTTCCAGCAGGGGTGGTGGTGTATCTTTGGACATAAACATGGAGACATACTTCTACCTGACCCGTTGAGTTGTTATAAACTCTCTTGTCTGGTATAATGTATCTGAGAAAGATACCTTCTTCTTCCTTCTCACAAAACTTCCCGTTTTGAGTCTTCTTTAACAACATGCACGGTGCACCAAATGGTTCGAGATACTCCAAGTTTGGTTTATGTCGCTGGAGCAATTCATAACATGTTTTCCCATGACGTTTGACCACCAAGACTTGATTGAGAGTGTAGCATGCATTTGCCACTGGCTCGTTCCAAAATTGAATAAGAAGTTGAGAGTCGGCTAACATTTTTCTCGTTGTCTCTATCAAGCTCCGATTCTTTCTTTCAGCAATCCCATTCATCTATGGTGTGTAGGCAGAAGTAAATTGATGAACAATTCATTTCTCTCTACAGAATGCCTCCATCCATTGATTCTTGAACGTTGTTCCGTTGTCTGATCGAATCTTTCTTACTTTCAGCTTGTAGAGTGATTCCAAAGTAGTTACTAGATGTTTGAATGACTCAAATGTCTCTAATTTGGATTTCAGTAACATCACCCAAGAGAATCTTGAGTAATCATCAGTTACTACAAAGCAGCACAGATCTCCAGCAATGCTCTTAGTGCTGACTGGGCCAATCAGATCCATGTGTAGAAGCTCGAGAGGAATATTGATAAAATTAACTTTCTTTGCCTTATGAGAATTCTTGTTCTGTTTTCCTTTCTTACATGCTACGCGAAAATCTGGGAGCTGGAAATCAGTTACTCTATTCACTAACTCATTCTATTCCAAATGATTGATCTTCCTAGGATTAATGTGTCCCATTCTCCTATGCCAGGAGACTGAATCCGTCTCTGTTGCCTTTGACAAGAACCATTGGACAGTGGTCTCAGTTGTGGAGGCTCTTGATAGATCGAAGACATACAAATCGTTATATCTTGAAGCTGACATTAGAACTTTATCCTCGTCGATAACATAATCCTTCTTCATCATGTAGCACTTCATGTTGTCAAACACAACTTTGAGTCCTTTATCACAGATCTGGGAGACCAAAAGCAAGTTATTTTGTTGTTGTTGAACGTAGTTGACCTTGTCAAACTTCAATTTCTTGTTTCCTACTTCGCCTTGAGCGGTGATGTAACCTCCTTTATTCCCAGCGAATGATACGTATCCCCATTTAATATATTTGATGTTGAAAAGGAGAGACGAATTCCTTGTCATGTGCCAGGACGCCCCACTATCAATAATCCAGGTATTAGTGATAGTGATGTAGCGGACACCTTGCACATTCAAAGAAATTGATCCGTTCAGATTTGGGACCCAAGCCTTAACTGGCTTGGGTGACCCAGAGGAATCACAAATCATGAACTCAACCCACTGTCCTTCAGAGAATGAGGGTACATCCTTCTTTTTCTTGTTCTCACTATCAGACATATTACTTGATTTTATCTTCCATAAGCCAGTTTTGTGTAAGACCTGTTTGTGGCAAACAGACGACTGGTTTATGGTTTGAACTTTAGGTTCACTAATACTCTTAGGTGGAGTATTAGATCTAATTTTAGAATATCTTGGTTTTTCATTAAAAAGTTTAATTTTCTTTTTGGGTGTCTGATAGTAAGGACAATTGGGAGAGATATGTCCTCGTTTTCCACAACTGTAGCATGATCTCACTTCTACATATTGAGGAAAATTTTGATGTCGGGTTAAGCTTGGTAGGGGTTTGAGATGTGTTTGGTTGGGGTTTTCACTTCTTTTTTAGATGTTTCACCTTCTTTAACAAAATTAATTGTTTTAACATTTTGAACATCTTTCATTTTCATTTTATTTGGACTTTGAAGATTAACACATTTATGGTTAATTGGATTCGTCAACTTGGGTTCTGAAATAGACTTTTGTGAACCTGACCCTAAATTAACCTTTTCAATTTCATCATCCAAATTTGCAACATGCATATTCTCTTTTGATTTCAAAGTAGTTTCCTTCTGTTTAGTGACAAATTTCACAGGTTTACCTATAGAATTGGGATCACTAACCAGAGGAGTAGACACCACATGATTTGTGGAGTCGGCAGGATCGATAAACATCCGAGCATGTTCTTGACGGAAGGATAAAACAACAGCACAAACCAAAAATCAAACAATAATATGAACTATAATTGAATGGTTTCATTGAATAAAACCTAACGATTACAAGCTCGTTACAACATAAGAATCAAGACTCTTCGTAAGGGGAAGATTGAGCATGATCTCCCCTCTCATCCGACAGCCCTAGGCTCCGGGCAGACTTCCTCTCAAAATCCTTAATCTCTCTATACATTGAAACTAGTATATATAGGCCTCGACCCATATTAGATGCTACTGGGCCCATTCGTGCGATTGGACTATCCGTATGGTTCAATCGTACGACTGGACCATGCGTATGGTTCAATCGTATGACTGGACCATACTTATGGTTCAGTCTTACAAATGTCCGAATCACATCTCTCAGTCACACGGCTGGTCCATTAGCATGGCTCAGTCGTACGACTGAGTCTCATTCGCATATGCTCCTACGAATGACCCAGTTTCATGTGTTTACAATATATCAGGTGTATTACATTAAGCCTAGACTATTCGTCAAGCGACAGACACACTATATATGCTCTAATCTTCAGTTGGACGTTGCTTGCAAATAGTAGATAACACTTCTTACAATCTTCAGTCAATCTTTGCTCTTGTTTCCAATAGAATCAAATGAAAAACCATATTAGCCAAAGTTGCCGATCCGTCAGGTTGTTACACATCCCTGAAAATGAATTTAGGCACAACAGCTTTCGTTTACTTTGCAGAACACCATCATCGCAGCAAGATTCCCCATATGACTAATTTTTCCAGATAATGACATGAACAGTTTTCCATTGCTTCAATCATCAAACAGGCTAACCTGATTAACATTAACCCCTACAAAAATTCCCCCTCACGTTCAGCATATCCCAATATATAAACGTTGTGCTCTCTTGGCGTCTTCATACGGTGTATTGGGCAAAAGGTTGAAGTTTCCAATCCACAGCTGACAATATCAAATAGATCAGCATGGACGTAGATTCATAATCAGAAACCTGCTCACATCATCACTTTCTGATTGCGTCTTCAATTTCTCTATACATGGATTCCCCCTAAGAATGAGAATCTTCTCTGTGCGGATAAATATAACTTGATTGGCCCATAGATAGTCAGATGCTCCTGACTACCCCACAAAATCAGCACCAACTGCTGACATCTTCTCTTCTCTCTTTCGTGTTCCAATTACATTCACCTATTCTGGAAGTCCGACGAATAATGGGGTATACATCGAACTTATTTGACAAAAGAACCTCAGAGTGAATATGCTTTGCTCATCCTCAAATCTGTGTAAGAAGCAGTTCCAGACTCTTTTTTTGGTCTGGAACAAATACGGATGAGTCAATGCGGATGGTTCATTCGTGTGATTGAACATACGACTGGTCCAGTCACACGATTGAACATACGACTGGTCCAGTCGCACGAATGGTCCATTAGCATGGTCCAGTCGTACGAATGGTCTCTTCGCATGGCCCAGTCACATGAAGGGGTCTGCACACAATTTTTCAGATCTGCAGCCACCTGGGCTGCCCAAAACCCTAGTCTAACGAATTTTACATGAACCGAGACAAAATAGACATCATCAGATTTGAAAGGTTGATGGGAACATGGTTTTGAGTTTGATTTTAACATAGAAACAACACACGTAACAAGATCTGAGCAAAACACGAAGAAAACGAAGTAGGTTTAACGTCAAGATTTGAAATTAGATCCAGAAATCAAGAGCTCGGGTTGCTAGAATGATTGTTAGATCATTGTAGCAGTAACCGGCTCTGATACCAATTGTGGAGTCGGCTGGATCGATAAAAATCCGAGCATGTTCTTGACGGAAGGATAAAACAACAACACAAACCAAAAATCAAACAATAATATGAACTATAATTGAATGGTTTCATTGAATAAAACCTAATGATTACAAGCTCGTTACAACATAAGAATCAAGACTCTTGGAAAGGGGAAGATCGAGCATGATCTCCCCTCTCATCCGGCAGCCCTAGGCTCCGGGCAGACTTCCTCTCAAAATCCTTAATCTCTCTACACATTGAAACTAGTATA
>BJCM01266439.1:0-10535 GCA_018326385.1 Flaveria bidentis | reverse complement strand
TTGTGTCTAGTCAATTGTATCCAGCTGGCTTTCAAAGTATAGCCGGCTGTAGGATGTAGTATAAGTATCCCATGTTCTTGTATCTTTCTATAATGCTTTGTAACACTTGTAATAGAACATAGAGAAAACAATATACTGCAATCTTGAAAATCATCTCACTGTGTATTTTGCTCTTGTGTTCTGTCTCTCATATTACTTGTGTTCTTAGTGTCTTATTGTGGTTGATCCAGTATTACTGTTTGATTAAATTTGATTAATTTTCTCTTTGTGTTGTTGCAAAGTTCCCTTCGCATCACGCTAGGAAACATTTCTAGTTTACAAGAATTTAAACAACCGACAAGGAAAAATAAAGTTAAAAATCAAAACTAAGATTTCACAATTTGTTAATCTATCAAACAACCACCAAATGAATTCACCATATATAAACCACCCCATACAATACAAGATTACAAATCAATCATCAAAACCCCAAATCACCAAAGTTGACAATCAAAGCTTCACTTTCAGAGCTTCTTCTGCTATGAGTTTTCTCGTCGGAAGATTAGCCGCCGGCAAAGAAGGTGCATACTTCCTACAAGAATCAAAGCACGCCGTCGGTCGTCTCGTTGAAAAAACCAACAAACCCACTAATAATCGTCCTCCGGCGACCACAATTCACGAAACCCTTGATAACGACGCCGATATCTTGCCGGAGATTCTGAAGCACAATCTACCGTCGCGTATATTCCGACCACCGTCTGATTCGACGCTGTCAAAGGGGTCGAAGTGGGTTCTTCAGTCTGATGAAAGCAATGGTGTGTCGTCTGTTTCGCGTGATGCGATAAACCCTCTTAGGGCTTATGTGTCCCTTCCTCAGGTCACTTTTGGACCCAGAAGGTAATTTAGTAGTTTAATTTTTTGGTTAATTGCGTATGAATTGCAGTTTTATGCAAGGAGATGTTAATTGAGCTTGTATTGATGTTGAATTGTGTGGTTTTGATATTGTGAATGAAGAATTGAAGGTGGGTGTGTGAGTTAGGGCTGAATTTGAATTGATTTTGTTATGTTTGGAGTTTTTGAGCGATATTCATTGGGGGGTGATTGCATTTTTTTGTTGTTTTTAAGTTGAAGATGGATCATTTTGGTTTTTATTGCCAAAATGTAGCCTTTTTTGTAATTGATTATGCTTATGTTATAGGAAGAAGATGGTTAACTTTGTGTTTTAGTTATTAAATTTGAACCATGAAGAAGATAGTTTTACCGTATATTTTGAAATTGGGTTGGATATGTAGTTAGGGGTTTCTTGAATTATGACAACTAAATCCAAAACTGTAAATTTAGATTATTGTTATTGGATCTTGATGGGTAAATATCACTGTAAATTGACCTCTTATGTTCATTTGACTGCATACATTTCTATTGTGAAGGTGTCTTGTGAGTCTGAATAGAACTGAATACCTCTTGTCTTTCTTGCAGATGGCAGTTGCCTAACACAGAGAGTTCGTTTTCTGCTTCAACGGCCAATGAACTGCGTAATGACAAGTATGCCACAGTTAATCCTGAGAAGTTAAAGGCTGCAGCTGTTGGGTTATCACAAAGTAGGTTTCCCTTGATATTCTCATTGTTGCTTCATCTTTACTAACTCATACAAATTGCCTTTTGAGGTCAAGCATATCATTTTTCATGTTCATACACAAATGGAATAAAAAATCTAATGCCCGCATTTCAACTTCTCATACTTTTTTTAGCTTTGTTGTAATTATAGAACTTAAATGAAAATAGTTTTCTAATTAATGCCTAAAGTCAATTTTCATCTTGGAGGTTGACATGCTCATGTTCTTTTATCTTTTTTGAATCCTAGTTGCCAAAGCATTTGCTGCTGCCACCGCCATTGTCTTTGGTGGGGCCACGTTGACTATTGGACTTGCTGTCTCACGACTTGAGCTACATACTGTAAGTGATCTTTATGCACTTTTTTAATGTTCTTGATGTTAGCATATCCTTTAGCTGAGATGAAATTCATAAAGAGGAATGATGACTATCATGCTCTTTCACATGCTCTGTAGGCATGAACTTTACAACAACTAAGCGTATAAGTGTAACGTAAAAGCAAGAATTTTGATGGCAAAAGAACTCGAACCCGATGGGAAAACCCGAAACTTGAAAACATACGCCATGGGTGATGAGACAGACATTAGGTGAAACATGCCAGATTACTGAATCCGTATATTTGCTTCAAAACTGAGTTTATAAATGTATTATATAATCTTAAAAGGTATAAGCAATAGCACGTTGAAGTTGTCAGAAACTTGAATCATAATTACATAACTGTTATAAATGTAGTTGAAGCTTTATATTTGAAGTTGGTTATTAGATTAATTTAAGATGATTCAACTAATGGGTATCCCAATGTGTAATTTTTAAGCATATAAGACTATAATGGGGTATACTCCTGAACCCGATGGAGAATGTTGTATTGGGTACATGACGGTATAAGATTTGGTTTTATTATAATCAAGTGTGCAACTAGGATAACCAAACTCGTTTCATTGCCATCCCTAGCCAGAAGTTGAGTTTGTTATAATATGTAGACCATACAAGTGAACATTGCATTGTTGACATTGTCAAGGTGTTGTATTCTGTTTTCTTTTGCAGACTGATGATATTCGAACTAAAGGAAAAGATATTGTCCAGCCGAAATTCGAATCAATTAAGGAGCAAGTTGCACCATTGAGAACTTGGGTATATTAATTTAAATTATTTTAGTTTAAGATCTTAATTAGCTAATTTGTGTGAATTCTAAAGTAGTTTGCTAAATTTTAGGCAAATGGTGTAGCTAGCAAATGGCATAAGAAGCAAGAGGAAGACATTAAAGATAATCCTCTAGTTAAGGAGCTTTCAAGAATGTTGGGTGCCAAGAGATCTACCTAACTGATAGTCAAAATCCATATATATGTGTGTGTATGTCTTTGTGTAGCTAAAAAGTGGAATGAATGCACAAATTTAGTTAATCTTGTTGTATTACAGGTTTACATTTTTTTGTTAGAAAGCCATGCTTAATAAATCAATCCATATTATAATACTAACATCTACAGTAATGTACATTTATTTAAGCTTCATGTTCATATTGTTTAATTATGTACCCTTTCAACATTAATGGCTTTTGTTGAAGTAATTTTGTTTACTTTTTATAACCGAATCTGACCTTGAATTAGTCACCTTACCGGTCTACAAGTCTCACAAATCAAACTGGATTTAAGAATCGGGTTATATCATTATCTTTTTTAGAATGACTAACTCACGCACCTTTTATACCCGCGCTTTTAAATCTACATCAATTTTTATCTTACGCCAGGTTGTGGTAGAGGTATTTGTGAATAGGTTTTCTTTGTTACTAAGTAAAAAAGAGCTCTTAACATATTTAAAGTGGGAAAGAATCCATTTGTTGGCTTCAAACCTTTTGTAAGGTAAAGCAGTAGAATTTTGGCCACTCTGTGCAAATTAGTTTTCTTGATTATTGACATAGATTGTTTTAGGTCCTATTAATCTCATTTTGAAGGCTCTTTATGCCACCTATTCATTATAAGAAACCCAAAAGGACTTGGTTTTTTTGTTCCTGCAGTAATTTGTAACATCTATTAGACAAAACATCATGGGTTTTTGTTGAATGTTGACTTTCTTAAATCAAAATTGGATTGTTCGAACTTTTCGTGGGTATTTTGCTTCGAGAAAAATAAGCTCGGATTACATGTAATCATCAGCCTAGATGTAAACGGTGTGTTTGGTTTGTAGAATTTAATGGAATCTGAATTTTTATTTCATTTCTTAATATGTTTTAGTTTGCATGATTTGTTGGAAATGAACTTTGAATTCCATATCTAGTTTGTTTAGTTGAGAAATTAGTTTAAGTTTAGAATTTGAATTAAATCCATCAAATTCCTTAGTATAATATATTTAAAGTAATCATCACAATGTATAAAATATCTTCAAAAAGATTCACCTTCAAATTGTAAATAAATTCCTTTCTAAGTGCACGAGTAATGTTTTATTTAGGGATGAGTATTTTTTTTCGAGTACCGGTAGTGCACCTATATCGTATTAACACCACACCAAACCAGTATTGACAGAATATCATCAATACAGATACCAGTATTCAATCTTTCATGTTTTTGGTATTAATACCATACAGTTTCGGTATTAACAAATCGTATTAACAAATCGATACGACATTCGGTACTGCACCAATACCGCCTAGTACCGTATTAACAAATCGATACGACATTCGGTTTAGATTTTCACTCAGTATTCGTATCGGTAATTTTCGGTCCATTACGGTACCGATCACAGGTGAACTTAATTTCACCCGTAGAATCAAACGAGTCGACTTGTTTCCATCTAAACAATTATATCGGTTTCAACCTGTTTATAAACACTGAAATCAGGTATATATTCAATCCGATCTTACTCCATTATAAACCGAATAAGTTCAATTTTGCTTCCGATAATCCGAACAGTTAAACAATTTTCTCACACAAATTAGTCACTCCTAAATTCTGCACCTCATAAATTTGATCCAATGCTCGCCGGAGCCACCGTATGCTGCCCGTTGGTCACTCCATTCTCCGGCAACCGCACCACTCCGGCATTCATTCCGATTCATTATGCTAAAAACTCACTTCTCCGACCACTTCGTGTGCATACCTTTTCATCGCAAAGGGATTGTAGACCTTATTGCGCCAACAAATCACAGCTTCCTGAAGTGATCGACTCCACTTCAGGTTTCATCTTCTGTTTGATGCAAACTTGCAGAGGATTTAGGGTTTTTAATCACGTCATCACGTTTGTTTCATTGTTTTCCGTTGACAGATGACGGAGGTTTAGTATTGGAAGAAGAGATTAGTCAAACAGAAGATCTCGGATGGCTACCTGCGTTTCCTCATATACTAGTTGCCTCTATGTCGAATTTTCTGTTCGGGTTTCATATAGGGTAAATTGCTATCTACTTATGGATATTACATGAAAATATTAAATATGTAGTCATTTGCATATGAGTATACGATTATTTGGAACACAGGGCAGCATTTTTTAATGTTTTTTTCTCGAATTATGATTTTGTGGTGGTTTTGAATAAAGTTATTTTAATGGTGTGATGCAGTGTGATGAATGGTCCGATTTTGTCTATTGCGAAAGAATTAGGGTTTGAAGGCAATTCAATACTTGAAGGGCTTGTGGTGAGCATATTTATTGCAGGTGCTTTTCTGGGAAGTGCAGGTGCAGGTTATGTGGTTGATAGGCTTGGTTTTAGGAGAACCCTTCAGGTCGACACAATACCGTTGATTCTTGGTGCCATTTTAAGGTATTTTGGCTGGATTTTGATCCATTCATTAGTCAATATGAAATAACAGATCATTAATCAAATGTAGCAAGAATTTACATTTTCATTTACCTATGGGGGAACACGGACACCTTGATGAACCAGCTTACTGCATTTTACTATATTTAAGTAATCAGTTGCATTGTTCTACAATGTATTATATGGAGATACCTGGCCTGTTGAATGTGGATCTTTTAGCATCTAGGCTTTCTTTTTAAAGTTGATGCCTAAGCGGTCCATTCTAACATTTCTAGGGTTATGCTGTTTGTATGAATGCAATTACATATGTGCACAGTATTTTAATGCAATAACGTGATATGATGCATGATTTCCTTTAATAAAATGAAAAACAAACAACAGACCACTATCAAGATAAGAAAAGCTTAATAAAACAAGAGAAAAAGGTTCACAGCTTAATGTCACTTAACTACAGTTAATGTTACTTGATACGATTAAGTGACCCTTTTGACAGTGCACAAGCCCACTCTTTGGATCAGTTATTGTGGGGACGATTTTTTGTGGGTCTTGGTATTGGAGCAAATGCGGTTCTTGTCCCTATTTATATATCAGAGGTATATTTCCAATGGTTCTGAACTTTGTTGTTGTTCCTTTTGGAATGAATCATTGGCTACTTTATTTATGAGTTTCTTCACTTCCATTAATTGTTTACACTTACGTAAAAATAAATTAAATTATCAATGTATAGGATTTGCTTGCACACACACACTTATATACATATATGTATATATACCACGTACACACATGTACACAAACCTTTATGACTTTATTTAGTAATATGTGACTCATCAGCGTCACATTAGCAAGGTTTTGTTTAAAGTCATGAAAATATGGTAGCCTGATCTTGGTAATGTTTGCTGCAAACATTTCTCCAATGTATAAATTTAGAATGAATTAGACAGTTCAGTGGTGAAAACTAGAAGAACACAATCTGATTATAAAAGAACATGGACATCATATGAAGTTGCAGTATACCCTTACATTAAATGTAAGCAAATCCTGATATGATATTCCATTGGTGCTAAATCATATATTTATCATTTTTCTCAGGTGGCTCCAACAAAATACCGGGGTTCATTGGGGAGCTTGTGTCAAATTGGCACATGTACTGGAATTATTGCCTCGCTCTGTTTAGGAGTTTTCTCAGAAAGTGATCCCCATTGGTAAAACTATATCCTTATATTCTGTGCTTACATGTAATTTAACTTCTATTTTGTTAATTAGTATTGTTGGTAAAAATATTTTTATACAATCTATTGAACTTTGGACAGGTGGAGAACAATGCTCTATATTGCAAGTGTGCCTGGGTTTATCATAGCATCCGGTATGCAGTTTGCTGTAGACAGTCCCCGCTGGCTATGCAAAGTAGGGTTCCTAGTATAACTTTTGAGAAAAGTTAGTTCATATTAGTCAAATTAGTCTTTATCTCTATCTAACTAATTAATATGGACATTCAACTTTCACTTTCTTCCTAAGGACTATTAAATAAGTCAGTAGAAGACTAAAGTGGTTAGGATAATTAGATTTGATTATTTCTTCCTAAAATAAAGACCTTGCAGGTTTATCATGTGGCTATAAATCATAGGCTGTTGCAGTCTGTTTCTTCTAGCTGCGAAATAAATTTGTCAAAGAACCTAGAATTTCAACGAGTTGGAATGTATCAAAGAAATTGGAATTTGGTTCGTTAATGGCTATGGTAGGGGCGCCTATGGTAGCGGTGGCCATGGTGAGGGAATGAGTGGAGATTTCAATTCCGTTGGTTGAATTCCTTTCACAATTTGGAAGGAATGTTAAAATTCCTCATTTGAAGGAATTTGAGAGGGTTTATCACAATTCTCGTAATTCTCCAATAGTCCAACCAAACATGTTATCACTTGAAATTATATTCCAATTCCAACAAGTTCTACGAATGGAATTCTGGTTCCAATTCTGTAGAATTCTAACTAACAAATCGCCCCCTAAATGCCTGTATGGTATGGTATCAAAGAACAAGATCCATTCTACAAAGACGTTGAAGTATTGATTACTAAATACATCAATGCAACAACTTTCATGAATGAGGTGGAGAGTCACACTTCTGATCAAACCTGTCCATGATGTGACCCTCAGCGATCTATGCTGGATTTGGAGTTGTGACACTAATGTGAAGCAATGTAAAGATATCCAAGAAAGGAGCGCATGTACAAATTCTTACTTTGTTAGATGTAGCCCGAGGCAAAATACCAAGTGCCTAGCCCTCCAGGTGTGTGAAAAGCATCCTCAAAAGTCCATCGTGAAGTAACCTGAAGAAAAGTCATGTTTGAATCGTGTCGTGTAATGCCTCAACCATTAAGGCACGGCTTTGGCCGTGAACAGACAACCCTTCGGGATGCCTTTTAAGTCAACCAAGGCAGATACAAGGTAATTGCTGGAAGCTGCATGGTAAACAGGTCAAACAATTAGGCCATATTGCAGCCACTGAAAGCAATCCCATTAACCCTAAGCAGATAGCGGTTTTGCAAAGAATCTTACAAACAAGTAGTCAATCTGCATTAGCAGGAAGTCCACTGCTGTCGAGTGCTAACCAGTCCAATACTTACTGCTCTTGGTGTAAAAGTTTGAATTCATGTGACTGGATTGTTTACTCTTTAGCTACCTACCACCAAGTCAAAAGTGATTTCTTTTGATATAATAATTGAACCTATACCTGTTACCTCTGATTGACTCTCATCAGCTTGTTGGGACTGAGTTTGTTGAAGACAATTATGTCAACAATCCAGTTTCCTTACTTTAACTCATGAAATCTCAGCTGCATTATTAATATGACCCCTACATTGTATATATTTCATGACTCAGACTTTGGGAGAACAATTGGCAGTGTTAAGGCATGTGGAAACCACTTTATAAAGACTGAAGCCTCAATAGTGCCACCAAGGAACTCCATTAGTGCAGTATCTACTTCCAAGCTTAATATGGACAATATTCATATTTAGCACTTTAGACCAGGGCACATTGTACTTGAAAAGGTTGATTTGATCATTAAATATACAATTCTCTTTCAATGTTGTTAATGTAAATAGATTAGTTTAGTTTGTCCGGTTATATTAGCCCATTATGTTGGCCCATGGGCCTTAGATTAGGGTTTACCACCTCTATATATTGAGGTGTTTCCTCATTGTAAGAAATACATCTAATATACAAATCACTCTCAGTTCCTTTACATGGTATCAGAGCCACAAGGCTCTCGGTACGAATCCTAGTCATGTTACATGTCCCTGCTCTGCCCCTGTTTCTGATTTCCGGTCAAGAACCTGTTGTCCACACCAAATCTTTTTTCGAGCAACAATTACAACTCACCACTGCCACCATAAGCTTCGCCATCCCCCGATCTGCAAACCCCGAAAAATCGCCGCCTCCCCGCCGCCGCACACGCCCCCACGCGCCACCGCATCCCCTGCACCGCCCCTCACACGCCGGCGAGTGGCGGCGCGTGGCTTCATCTCCGGCGACCCTTTTTACACTGGCGAGCTCGTGATTCAGTTTCCAGTTCATCTTTAAGGTCAATTTCCTGCTCCGACACCTTTCTCGTTTCTGCTCTAGGTATAAGCTCGTTTTCAGATCTATTCGGATTTAATCAATGGCTGAAGAAGCTGTGAAGAAACCAAATCCGAGTCCACTCTTGCAAGTCAGATTGCTCCAGGTATTATCAATTACAACTATGTTTTACGTTTCCCTGTGAAACTTGACTCCAAAAGTTGGAGTTCATGGAGTCTTTTTGTCGAGAAAGGACTACTACTGGAACCACCGACATATCTGCCATGTATACCTCCTCGGTCGCTTCCATTTATCATTTGCTTCGAGAGATGTACGGTTCAGAGACTACTACTGGAACCACCGACATATCTGCCATGTATACAAGTGCACCTGTTAGCAAAACCACCGGTCGAGGTAATTAGCCAGCTCCAAGAAAAGGTGTTGGTCGAGGCAATGGTATCACTTGTCATTATTGTCACCAGGATGGACACACAAAGTACAACTGCCCGAATCGTCCACCTGGGTCTCTTCCACCTCCTCGACCCAAAGCAAGGTTAGCTGCCTCTGATGATGCCCCGAATCATGCCAGCCCGGCTACCCCGACAGTCACTCTTAGTCAGGAGGAGTACAACAAATTCCAACAGTTATTGAATCTTCAGCTCCACGCTCCTAGCCCACAAGCCAATTCAGCTCATTCAGGTACGTTCTCTAGCCTTAATTCATCTTGGATTGTCGACACTGGGGCCACTCATCACATGATTGGGAATCAAGGTATATTATCCAACCTAAAGCATACTTCTCACCCTCCTGTTCGAATTTCTGATGGATCCTCATGCCCTGTTCAAGGGCCACTCATCACATGATTGGGAATCAAGGTATATTATCCAACCTAAAGCATACTTCTCACCCTCCTGTTCGAATTTCTGATGGATCCTCATGCCCTGTTCAAGGGCCACTCATCACATGATTGGGAATCAAGGTATATTATCCAACCTAAAGCATACTTCTCACCCTCCTGTTCGAATTTCTGATGGATCCTCATGCCCTGTTCAAGGGCCACTCATCACATGATTGGGAATCAAGGTATATTATCCAACCTAAAGCATACTTCTCACCCTCCTGTTCGAATTTCTGATGGATCCTCATGCCCTATTCAAGGGATCGGATCCATTTGAACTTTTGCAGCGTCCCTAGTCGTGTCAGCTAGGTAAACACACCCAGCGTCCCTATCCCCCAAGAGTGTCTAGTAGAGCCTGTAACCCATTTGAACTTTTGCATTCGGATATTTGGGGACCTTCCCCTGTTAAAACTATTCTTGGTTTTGATTATTTTGTTACTTTTATTGATGATTATTCTCGTACTACCTGGGTCTACTTATTGAAATCTCGTAGTGAGCTAAATTCCATCTTTCGAGAATTCCATGCGTATGTGCAAATTAGTTTAACACATCCATTAAAACCATACGTACTGATAATGCAAAAGAATACATGTCTGCAGACTTATCATCATATCTCAAAACGCATGGTATCGTTCACGAGACATCTTGCGTATATACCTCTCAACAAAATGGCATCGCAGAACACAAGAACCGTCACTTGTTGGATGTTACCCGCACTCTTATGATTGATTCTCATGTTCCTCATCGCTTTTG
>BJCM01266435.1:0-12171 GCA_018326385.1 Flaveria bidentis | reverse complement strand
GGCAATTCACTTGTATGTTATGGTTAGTTGATCTTTGTAGCTACCATGTAATGTCGAATATATGTACAACCATTAACTATTGCTAGCCTGGCGATGTCATAGATCTATGGGCCTGACAAGCCTGCTTGGTTGATCCAAGTACACTTAGCTAATCGTATATGCTTGTAAACGTTTGAGACTTGTAAAACTTTGTCAAGGTTTGATTGTGCATTCTGTCTTACATCCCTAGTTTACTTTGCTCTCTAACTTATAACATGAATTGCCATCTTTTACATTTCTATGTATTTCAAACTATGCAAATCTCACCAACATTATTGTTGACATTTTTATTTTTAACATGTTTCGGGAAATACTCAAGCTTGATTTCTACTCTTTGAAGCTTGCACATCTAGGAATGGAAAATAAAAATGACTTGTTACATCTTATGTTATGCTTTTAATTTCTTTGAGACTTATGATTGTAATGGTACAATTTAAACTTATGATTAATATATATTTGGGTTATTAATAGCGTTATGTGGCTGTGAACGATATTAACCCTCACATCTCGACATTTCCGCCGTCAAGGTTGGGGTGTGACACTGATTTTTTATGCATTTTCTAGTTGGTAGGTGAGCATTGTTGAGGATGACGCGGGGCAGCTACTTGGCATTTGGATGGCATTCTTTTGTTAATGTTTTTGCATTGTAATGCGAACAAATGAAATTGTGTGACGAATGTTGTATTATTTTGCAAAAGCATTTATAATGAAAATTTTATTTTAGTGTTCTGTTGCGTTGTTTTATGAAAGTTAAATGTGATTATATGTTTTATGAGCGATGATTGGCCGGCTGTAAGCATCCCGGGAACGGGGCCTTACATTTTGACATTTTCCTTTCATTTTGATATTGATCTCATTAGTTGTAACATCCGCCAATTTTCAAATTATAATTTGAACCCGTTTTGTTGATTATATAAATCAAGCACATCATTTAAACTACTTCTTTAGTTTTAGTGGTTTTTAAAACGATAATGTGTTATTTAACTAACTTTGTAAAATTGGTGATTTAAAATTTACATTTAATCTTCTATTTAATAAGTTTATAAACTTATGAGATTTTATAAATATCATATATGAAGTTTTAATTATTATAATAATAAATATTAGACTTTAAAATTCCAATGGAATTTATGAAGATGAGTATATATATAAAGATTGTTTCTTTTAACCATCTTAATAATTTAATAATTAATATATAACAAGATTAATAATGTTTATAATATTTTATAATTAAATAAATGGATTAATCATTTAAAAGTTGGGTTTTATAAAGGATAGAGTTTAAATTGTAATCTATAAAACTTAATATAAAAACTTTTAGCATAAAATAATAAAAATGGATACTTCAAGGACCTAGGTTGCCAACTTAAGAATCTTGAAACCAAAACCCAACCCCCCTTTCCCGATTTCTCGGCTACATCTCCGGTCGTGAGTTCGGCGAGCTCCAGCGAGGTCAAAAGTCTCGATTCTTCGAGTTTCAGCCACACAAAAATATTCCTAACCGTTCAAGTGAAGGTTTCGAACTATTGGATGCTTCTTAATTAAGTTTAACATCGGTTACAGGAGCGTTTGAGCTCGTGTAACCACCGATCACCGAGTTGCAACGTTCGGGCATTAAAACACTAATAATAATCAAATTAATTCAACCCAAACGAACATCTATCTATCTTTATTCGATTTTTACTTCCAATTTCACCTGGAAAACACAATTCTAACACCCACGAGCCACATACGATTCGTGACCTGCAACTCAACAGGGATCCATGTTCGGAACTCTATTAAACAGAATTGATAGAGGGCTTTTGCTTAGCATCGTTCCTAAGATCTATCTACGAAGTTAATTTGAATAACATCAACATTTACACCTTGAATCTGCATCCTCGTGGTAGCGATGGTTCTTGCCATCGTCTTAATCGAACCCGAACCCAATCGCGTAAGTTTCACTCATCTATATACTCGATTTCACTTAGGGATCAAAAGCCCTAAGTGGGATTTAGTTAACAACTATGAATTCATGTTCAAATTGAGGCAAATGATTCTAGGGTTCTTGAGAAATTGAGGGTTTTCTTTGGTTATTGAATTTATAAATTATTTTGTCCAAATCTTAACAGATTCGGGCCTAGCCCAGCTGGTTGCTACTCTATACCATTAAACCAGAGGTCTTGGGTTCGAACCCAACCTCCGGCATTTATTATTTTTAGCCATTTTTAATATATTTTTAAACTCTATAAATTATACTAATGTGTAATAAATCAAAGTAAAAAATTAATTTGTAATTAAAACATTTTAGAAATTATTAAACTAATTTTTAAGGTTTTAAAAACTTATGATTTCAAATTAATTACTTTATAAAAGATAACAAAGATTATTGGAAACATTAGTAATTATTTTATGTAATTTAAATGTTATAAACCTATTTTGGTTCAAATGTGGATTATTCTAAAACGTTATAAATCTATATTTTAAATGTACAATTATTCAAATAGTTATTTAATGATTAATTATTCATTTATTCATTTAATTATGTCATATATAATTAGTTAATAATATTATTTCTTAAACTTTATTTAAGTTTGTGGAACCTATAAAACAATATAATTTTCTATTATTTCTTTATTATTGTTTTAAAGTTTTGATATTATAAGACTTTTACAAAGATCATTTAAAACATTTAAAAACCTTATAAAATGCTTAAGGTCATTTAAAGTAAATATTAATTAATTACTTTTATCAAATTATAAATAATTAATTATTGAATTACTTTCACACATTAGCTTTTTCAATCTCTCGATCAATTTGACACTTCTCTATGATATGTTCACCTTTTAGAACAAATAGCTTTTTATTCTTTCAAATGAGGTTCATAAGATTTAACATTAATTGGATGACCATTCTTAATTTTTAATAGAATCTTTCTCCTCGAATATTTGAATGTTTAGTTTTTCAATTTCACTTTCAATATTGACCAATCTTTTTCTTCTCTTGAAATTCTTTTAGCTTAGCTTTATTTTCTGGAGAATAGTCATGAGAATTGAATTTTCTTGGTAAAGTATTAGAGATAAATTCAGGCATAGGTTCATGTGTAAAATCTAATCCTGTTTTATATTTATCCTTTCTTCCATTTACCAGTTGCTCAACTATAGTCTTTGAGCTTTTTACTTTGGCCAAATCAATTTGAGTTGCATCATGTGCTAGTTTTCTTGTTCAAGTGTTTTTGTGTTTTTGTCATTTCTTCAAGTTGTTTCTTAACAAATTCAAGTTCTTTCAGAGTTTTGTTCCAACTTGCTTGAAGTGACATGATTTTTTCATCAACAACTTTATGATCATCTTTCAGTTTTCTGTGCATTGATTCTTCTTGCTTCAATTTATAACATATATTGAACAAGTAAGTTCTATAATATTCAACTTGTTCAAAACATGCTTTAGTGCACAGTTTTTCTTTAACTTTAATTGGAATTTTAGGATATGAACTTGAAGACTCAGTGTTAAATGTAGAGTTTACAACCTTTAGTGCACAATTTGTCACTCCATTCATAGTCTGTCTCATTTTCTGATTCATCTATTTTTAGATCATTTTTTTAGATTAGTCTTCGTTCATTTTAGAAATTAATGCTAAACGTGAAGTAAGATCAGTCGTAAATTGTTCAGCATAAGCACTTCAGTCATAACCATCCTTTATGCTTACAACTAGTGTTTTCTTTGATTCTTCAGCTGTCTTTTGATCATCTTTTAGTTCTGACATAGGTAGCCTTTGATATGGTTTTTGAAAAGTCTTTTGAGTAAGATGTTGATGTCTCTAACTATTGGAACTGCTTTGGCTATTTCCACCTTGAGTTCTTTTAGCATTACATTCTATAGAAAAATGGCCATAACTGTTGCAATTGAAACATCTTGATTTTGACTTATCAAAGCCAATTGTTTTGTTGGCACTAGGCTTGTAGTTCATGTTGACATATGAGTGCTTTTGTGTTCTGTAAGCAATCATCACCAATTGCCAATTAAGGTCCATTTCTTCTATGTCATCAGGATCCATCTCAAACAAATCCTGCAAGATCAAATCCAACTTTGGTTAGATGACTACCCTGACAGGCTTGAAAGCTTTCCATAAAAGCTGTAAATGTAGTTTTGGACTCTTCATCCTGTAAAAGGATATTTATAACATCTTTAACTTTGCTAGAATTAGCAGAGTTAGAAGATGGAGTTTCATTATGAGTTTTAGGCATTGTAGATTTTGGAGGAGACTGTGATTGTGGCTGAGTTGAATAGGTTGGGGTACTAGTGAAAAATCCAACTCCCACGAAAAAATCACCCTTATCTTTAGGAGTAGCATCAGCTTTTGCAAGAAAGGCATTCTCTATAGTATTTGTTGGAGAAGCAACATACTTGTATTGAGATGTTGATGCAACACTGTGATTATTTCTTGAGCTCTTATCAATTTGCACAGATTCAATCTTAGCAATGTGAAGATCAAGATGCATAGGAAACCATTCACTGTGCTTTAACAGGGTTACAGTTTGTTTCCATGATGACGGAAGTGCATTGAGAAGTTTCTCATGTAGGTCTTTAAGATCATTTTTAATTCCTAAGGTTGACATTTCAATTGTGAGTTGCACATATCTATTCATCATCTAGTTTATAGTTTCTCCTGATATATGCTCAAAAAGTTCAAGTTGTCTTTTTAGCTTCTGTCTTTTGAGATCTTGTATCATTTTTCCTCCTTCACAGATAACTTTCAGGGCTTTATACATGGCATAACCAGTATGATAGTTCTCCAGCCTTGAAAGTACCTCCAAAGGTAACCCTTTGCACATGAGAGAATATGTTTTAACATCGTTCGTCACCTTCTTTAAATCATCATCTTCTAAGCCACCTTAAGGATATGGTTCTTGAGTATCTTTTGTATATACAAATCCTCTATCAGGACAATTAGAAGTGATTGGGATATGAGGTCCTTTTTCAATTGATTTCCATAGATCAGTATCAAATGAGTTCAAATAATGTTTCAGCCTGAGTGACCAATTCTTGAAATCAGCTCTATTCTTTAGCTTTGGTACTCTATTCTCTGAATCATCAAACTTAACCATGATTAATTTTTGAATTTAAGAAAATATACTATTTTTTAATCTTTTTAGATTTAAATTAAAATAATGAAATAAAAATATTTTTGGATTTTAGATTTTTGAAAAAAATTTAAGTGTTGAGTGAAAAGTTTGAATTAAATGCGCCTGAATAGTAATGAAACGTCTAAACAGTAGTGAAACGCCCAACTTCACTTAGAAACGCCTAAGGGCTTGCCTTAGTGAACTTCTTAAGTTTCCAAGTGTAGAAACGCCTGAACAGTATCAAAACGCCCAAACAGTTCCCAAACACCCAAACAGTGTTGAAGCATTTGAAACATTTCCAAAGCGCCTGAATAGTTCCAAAGCTCCTGGGACTTAGTTTTCTGAAAAACGTCCAAACAGTGCTGAAACGTCCACACAGTGTCAAAACGACCACTCTGAAACGCCTAAATAGTGTTAAAGCGTCTGAACAGTGTTCATGCACCTGAACACTTAGGTGCTTTTTCAGATGATTTCAATACCTCAATCGCCTAATTCATCTTCTTCGTATCGACCTAATCTTAACAAATTTTAAAACTTGATAAAACGATCTAAAACTCTTCTATCAAGTGACTAATACACTGATAATCAATCCTTTTGCATCATTTCTTTCAATTAACAATAGATTAATCTCAATTTTGTAGAATTAGTATTCGACTTTTGAAGAACAGTTCGAACTCAAATCTACCAAAAATTCAGATTTGAAGATGTCAATTCAGTCAATTGTGACTCAAATCATGTTTCTAGTGATGAAACACATCTAAATCAACAATTAATTGAACAATTGCGATCAAAACATAGATTCAAGTGATTCAAAAGTGCTCAAACGTCGATTTTGAACTTCAAATCACTGAACCAAAAGCTCTGATACCATTTGATAGGTTCAAATGGATCGATATGTGTTTTTTATCAAGCAATTGACAATTTAAATGAACAATGTAATCAACACAAACAAATATATGTTAGGATCGTGTATTGGACGAAATACTAACCGATAAACGTGTATACCAACTCAAATTATGCGGGATCCTATTTGATTGGCGATCCAATCAATGAGAACGCACGTAGAATCAATTGTAGATTGAATCTAAACATTAAGAACGATTGGTAATCGATCTAGTGCGATCTATGAACTTGGAACAGGTTCTTAGAAGTTTCTAGACGGCTAGGGTACGAATTAGTACGTAAGTATTCGGAGTGTTATGTATTTCCACGATTTAAGTGGTATTTATAGGTTAGGGTTTCTCATTCGTGCGACTGAACTATTATCATGGTTCAGTCATGCGATTGAGTCATGCGGTTGATCCATTCACACGACTGAGTGTTCAGTCGTGCGACTGAGTCAATCTCATGTTACAATCATGCGACTGATCCAGTCTCCTGGTTTAGTCATACGACTGGTTCATTAGCATGAAGTTGTTCATGCGTATGGTCCATTAGTATGGGCCATTCGCATGAGAACTTCATATGACTAAGTTTGAATATATTTCTCAATTATTACATTACTAAGATTAATTCAAACAACCACAAACCTATATAATTAGTTTAATATGCGTTAATAAATAATAAACATTCATACACTGAAACATTCAACATTAATATCATTAATCACATAATCTGTTTCATTCAACTCGTATATTTCTTTTACATTAAGGACATGACAGACATATTACATTAAGATCATAAACTAGGTACATATGCATCTACAAACTCCCCCCCCCCTTGGACCTAGTTTCTATCATTGGGGCATCCTTCATTAGCTTGTCAAACTTCTTATGCCTCTCCTCAACCGTGACTCCTGCGTGTATCTCAAAAGCAAAGCAGAGTCTAATCATATTCTGAAATTGGAGGGCCTGTACGATAATCATAGAATAATGGCCACCTGTATAAAGTATAAACATCATTAGCTGACAGGTTGGTTAGCCACATTGGGTCAAATACCCTGATGGTCTCCATTTGGCTCTCTTTCTATAATACTATGACCGCTTCTCCTACTCGCCGGTCATAATGCCACCACTTGAAGTGGGGAGTGAAGTCCTATGGCATTTCCCTCATGGGGATCTTTGACATAGTACGAGGAGGATTACACTTCAATACCACTTTTGGTTTCCCAGTCCTTGGGTCTACCTCTGACCTTCGAATGTACCTTGTAGGTTGCTAAGGCTTGAAGTTAGCCCATCGTGTGTGGTATTCACTCTTCAACGCAGCTTCAAACCAGCCGGACATCTTCCTAGGACCAGCATACAGCAGGTTCAGGCGTGCCAACTGGTTGAGCTCAAAATTAGGGAGAGTCTTCAGATCATGTGGAAATCTGAAGTACTCGATTCCCTTGTCCCACTTCACAACATATACCTTTAGATCCTCCAACTAAGCCCATGATATAATCTTGCCAGACACCTTCATATGCTTCTTTACTCTGTAGAGCTTGGTGTAGGCACTCGGTTTCGGCGCTGCGCGTTGGACACGGATCTCTGCAAAACAATCCGCCAACTCAGCCTTTTTGGTCTTAACATCGGCGTCCGAGGCTTGGGCTTGGCTTTCAGATTTCTTGGTCTCCCTTTCCATCGTATCCAATTTAGCATACAAACCACTGTCGAGTGTGTCACCAAATTCGAGAACCACATTTCCCTCTCGATCAGTATATTCAGGATAATGCTGGGATATGACGTCTTCAATCTCTATCTCATCAACATCGTGGAGCTCGTCGTCACTAGCAACATCAATGGTAGGGGAATCTTTGACCAATTCATCTGGATTCACCCGGAACATTTCTGCCGGTTGCTCATCAGTGAGGTCATGGATGATTTCTCCTTCTTCGGGAGCATAGCTCACTGACCTCCTGACTATCCCTTGCACATCAATAATCATAGTGAACTGAGTCTTGATCTGCTGCAGGGGAGCAACATCGTATTCATCTCTTTGAAACTTTGGATCTGCTTGATTTAAAACATATAATACAGCATTCATTAGTAAATAATCAAGACTGTAAACATTAAATATATACATAAACATTCACGCACATAAGTTTAATACAATATTCAAGTACACATGATTTAAATTACATAAACATCTATGCATTACATTTGTCCTGAATCATGTGGTCCTCTGCTGTCGGGGCTGATGTCGAGGCACCCTGATCTTGATTCTTTTTGGTCCACCTCTCATATGCTTCTTGGGCACCCAAAGCAGATGGATCTCCTTCTACTTTATCGTCTCCTCCATCCACATCATCACCTCCTTCTGTATCATCACCTTCATCATCACCATCATCATCATCATCACTATCATCATCATCACCATCATCATCATCTCCCTCTCAGATCTTCAGAGGCTCATCCTTTGTGCCCTTAAGTTTGAGAAGGATGGTCCTCTTAGCATCCTCCAACACCTCAATCTTCTTAGAAGATAACACGTTCTCCTCTTTGAGTTGGGTAATCTCTTGACTCTGAGCAGCCATTTGCTTAGCCTGCTCCTCAATCTATTGTGCTTGCTGAGAGATCTGCAGTGATTGTGCAACAGTAAGCTCCACTAACTGTCTGAGCAATGCAGTCTTCTCGTCATCGGCGGCTAACAACTTCAGCACCATACGGTTTAGTGCTGAAAGCTGATCCTCTACCCCACTTGGAGGTAGAGATGATCCGGAAAGAAAAAATGGGTGATAAGAAGGTCCTGCCTGGTGGCTAGTGGTGGTGGTGGTGGTAGTGGTGAATATGGGTGGTGGTATATGCGTGGGTGGTGATGGGTGAGATGTAGTGGTGGTGGATGTGATGTGGGTAGGTGGTGGAGTGGGTGTGGTAGTAATGTATGAGGTGGTAGTAGTGGTGGCAGGTGGAGTGGTGGTCGTGGTGGTGGGTGGAGTTGTGGTAGTGGTGGTTGTGGTGGTGGTAGTGATGAATGTCATCCTCCTCCTCTTCGTCTTCATCCCATGGGGCTGAGCCATACTTTTTCTCCTCATGCCTCTTGAAGAGGATGCTCCCGCGGGATGCTGCTTGGCTAATCGGGTGTATAACTTGGATCTGCAGCAGTCTCCCCAGACTCGCTAGGGCGTCCTCCAACCTCCCGAATACCTCATTCGGTGGCAACCACCCTGCTCCCCACAGTACGAGTCAAAGGCTCCTCGTCTGTCTCCTCCTCCTCATCAGGATGAAAGTCCTGATGGAAACCTGCTGCCTCTGTCCCTCCTTGGGTGGATGTTGGATATGCTATATCAGCAGTGGGGTCCCTCGATTGAGTGGGCCCTGCATCTCCACCATCACCACTATCATCTTCGTCGGAGTCATCATCCGGGAGCACAAGCTGCTTAACATCTAATCACTGTCCTCATGGCGCCACTTACGCCTTTCCGGCACCACGTAATCCTCCCGGGCCAGATGCCCAAACAATCTCCTCATAAGGGGCTTAACCTACCTCCCCCTGTAAACCTTCATACGGCCCAATGTGGTGTCATCCATCACCGCAAGTACTACTGCGTCCTCCTTCTCCTTAGGCTGCGACGGTAGCTTCTGATCAAGGATCATCTGAATGAATTGAGGGTACATACAAAAACCCTCCTTCCCCTTCACCTCAATGTTCTCCACCACATAGGTGAAGATCATCTTAGAGAAACTAAACGGGTGGTTCAGCACCAATCCTGCGTAAGTGTTCTGGATCTGATTAGAAAGCTCGTCGAACCCTCCCTTTCAAGAAGCCATGCACTTGAGCAGCACATGGGCGAGGTACTTGAACTGGGGGCATAGGTTTCTCTTGTTGAGCACACCTGCGTTGATATCCCGAGAGTACTTAGCCCTCGTGAAACATCCTCGAACAGTAAGTGGGTGTAATCAGGTTGGGCAGTCAGCTTCATCTCCAAACTCTAGAACAATCCAGAGATCATCGTCTGTGATCTGAATAGCCCCGTTGAATATCGAGCTCCTGATGCAATAGGGCTCAGAGGACTTGTCCACCACAGTGCTTTCCCAGAAAGACTGTTGGACTGAGCGGTAATGAGTACATGGTGTCGAGACAGCTCGGAATATCCTCGATCTCCGTAGGAATGTGATGATGCCCGAGAACTCAGCAGCATTCCTGGAAGTCAAATCCAGGTGGGCACATATGTTGTGCTTCATGCTTATGGTCCAGCGACGTGCCATCTGTCACATAATATAGATAGACATTAGCATGTGTATATGAATAGCCATTTGAATTCCTTAATTTTAATCTTACTGGTCTGTCGTGCGAATGAACTGTGCGACTAAAGTTTAGTCATGCGATTGAGCTCATACGTACGATTGAGTGTGCGACTGGGCTTAGTCGTAGGCTATCCCAAGCGATTGAACCAGTCGTACGACTGAACTCATTCGCATGGTGCAGTCGTGCAATTAAGCCATACGCTCAGCTCAGTCATGCGATTGAAGTTCATCCGGATGCCCATTCGCATGACAGACTGTTGTTCCATCCAAATTCGAATTTTGAGCAAATCGTAATGTTAGACGTCGTGGTTTGGCTTATTAGACTCATGATCACCCGACTTAGCACCTAATAACCTTGATTTTAACATTTTAGTTAGTTTTTTCAGTTTATTTGTCACTCTAAGTCTCGGTTAAGTTTTAGGGCTTAATTTCGTTCTTTTGAGGACGAATCGATTGAACATTTGACTCGAAATCGTTGCATATTACCTGTGGAGTCATTGGAAATCGTTAGAAGATTCTAATCACAGTCCAAGAACAAACAAACGAAATTTGGGTAGAGTATAGGTAAGTCGTGCAAAGAAATGGGCGATTGGGGGTGAAGAGGGTTTGCGTCCAACTCCCCCTCTATTTATACTAGGGTTCCCTCCAGTCGTGCGACTAGACCTATTCGCACAACTGATTCGTGAGATTGAGTCTCAGTCGTGCGACTGACTCAATCGGTCATCATTAGTCATGCGACTGGGTTTCAGTCTTGCGACAACCCCATTCGGTTGCTTCCATTCGTGCGATTGGTTCATTCTAATGATCCAATCGCATGTATTTACCGATGCTGATGGTCTAATCGCATGTTTGGGCCATACGTGAGGCTTAGTCGTGCGATTGGGCTCATTCGTCTGACTCAATCGTACGGCTGGTCCATACTTATGGTCCAGTCGTGTGAATGGCCCCATTCTTATAATTTTGACTCTATGAACATTACTATTATCCCCTTTTTACACATGATAAAACATTATGAGCATTCGATCATCTCAGACATGATCTTTTTAACTTAGACAACTTATGATCACCTCAGACGTGATCCTTTTAAAACAATTTGTCACCTCAGACGTGACTTATTTGACATTTGAAAACATGTGTGGTCACGTCAGACGTGACCCTTTTAAGTGATTAAATCCCAGATTAAATTCCACGGCATAGTCTGACAAATAAACCCAAATTGACTAAAAGTTCAACAAAGTAAAAACACTAAAACTAAAAGACACAACTAAACATGTTTCTTTGATTTTATATGGGGTGGAAATCCTAAGATAGGAATCTAATAGATTTATTTCTTGAACAAACAGCTTCAAGTTATTTTGACCATAAGTGAAAGATTCATTATGGAATCATACAGGTAATTGAATCATTTAGGACGTGTTTCCAAAATCATTTGATGCTAGATTCTTGTTTTCGTCGAGAGTCATTTGCAAGATTAGGAAATCATAGTAGTACTATAAGACACACACATTGATTTGGACTTTCAAGAATTGCATCCACAATGATTGTTAGTATATTTGTCCACTTAAATCCAAACACAGACTTTTGACACAGATTGGTGATACATTAGGTTAAATAATTTCTACAAGCATTTGTGGATCCCATGCTTATATGGTAATCAACATTCCTCAGGAGATTTTTGAGCGGTCTACGGGTATTTTGACAAGAAGAAACTATTCTTAGAGCTTTAAAAAAGAAGCCAAGCCTCAGGTCAGTGCCACCGCACAACAGAGAGGCGGCAAACAACAATGAATTCTAGAATATATAGGTTATGCTTATCCTCAGGTCAGTGCCACCGCACAGCAGAGAGGCACATAACCTATCTTCTT
>BJCM01266433.1:6469-22197 GCA_018326385.1 Flaveria bidentis | reverse complement strand
ATTGACGTCGTTACTCCATGAGTGTGCAACTCACTCATCAAGTGGTAGAATCTATCAATAACGTCATCTAGGCTTTCTTTACCCATTGAAGAGAAGTTGTCAAACTCCTTCTTCAAAGCCTTAGCCTTTATGGCCTTCAATGATGCATTTCCATCATATCTCTTTTCCAATGCATCCCATAGTTTCTTTGCTTGTGTATACTCCGAAAATTGATGGAAGATATCCTTCGGAATAGACTGTGTAAGCAAAGCATAGACTTTCTTTTTAGCATTGTATTTTACTTTTTGTCCATCAGTCATGCCACCAAGTGTGAGTTTGACACCATCAGCTCCGACTGGCATGCTGTACCCCGTCTCTATAGATTCCCATAGATTGGGATCTAATCCATTTAAGTAGATCTCGAAACATTGCTTCCATTATGGGTATTCGTCTAACGTGATAAGCTTTGGGGGTTTATTATGATTCCCCACTTCATTCTCCAGTAGTAGTAGTTTATGTATAAGTGAGTCTCTCCTTGCTGTAACTGCTAAATATTGGTCCTCCATTACTATAAACTTTAAATTTTAAACAAACTGTTTTATTAGTGTGAATGAAGGTGTGCGATTGGGCTATTCGGGCGATTGAACAATGCGGTTGGTTCAATCGTGCGACTGAACTAATGCAGAATGGCTCAGTCGGGCGAATGAACAAGTGCGGTTGAACAATGCAAATAGACTGCTCAGTCGTATGAATGGAGGTACGAATGAGTCCAATCGTGTGTATGGGGAATGTGAATGAGTTCAGTCGTGCGATTGAGTCAATCGTGGGACTGAAGCTGCTGGATTTCGAAAATTTCTAGGTTTAACGTGTTTTGGCCGCAAAAACTTGAATTTTCACTAACCCTAATTGCCGTATGCCGGAAAAAGTGAACTTTATGACCAGGAGACATCTAAGACACCGTTCGACACAAAAAGATTGTGTTTTTAGTGAAAAACACAATTTTTGAATCAAAAAACGATTAAATCACACGTAATCAAGAGCTAAAACTCTGATACCACTTGTTAGGATCGTGTATTGAACGAAATACTAACTGATTAATGTGTATACCAAATCAAATAGTGCGGAATCCTATTTGATTGGCGATCCAATCAGTGAGAACGCACGTAGAAACAATTATGTATTGAATCTAAACATTAAGAACGATTAGGAATCGATCTACTGAGATCTATGAACTTGGAGTAGGTTCTTAGAGGTCTCTGGACGATTAGGGTACGTCTAGAGTCGATACGTTTTTCAACGAATTAGGTGGTATTTATAGGTTAGGGTTGCTCATTCGGGCGACTGAACCATTAGCATGGTTCAGTCATGCGATTGAGTCATGCAGTTGATCCATTCGCACGACTGAGTGTTCAGTCGTGCGACTGAGCCAATCTCATGTTACAATCATACGAGTGATCCAATCTCTTGGTTCAGTCGTGCGACTGAGCCATTCACATAAAGTTGTTCATGCATATGGTCCATTAGCATGGGCCATTCGCATGATAACTTCATATTACTAAGTTTGAATGTATTAATTATCAATACATTATTTATATTAGTTCAAACAACCACAAACCTATATAATCAATTCAATATGCGTTAAACAACTCACTAATGAAATATTAAACATTATAAACACAACCAAACATTTACATTTCATTAAGTACCCAACTGTTACATAAGTGTAAGACAATAAAGATATATTACATTAAGATCAGAATCAAGGTACGCATGTATCAACATCAATGTATTTCACCCAATTATTGTAGGCCTCCTCATCCTCCTCATTAGGTTGATCGGGAATTGGATCGGCTAAAATATATGATCGTTTCTTTTGCTTGAAAACAATTCTCAAGTTTGAAAACCAATGAATAAAGTTATTATGGTTTAGACATTCCTTTTGGAGAATGGTCCTTAGTGATAGTGAGTGAGCGGACGGGATTTCTTTATTTTCATTGTTGTTGGTGGTCATCTACAAAATTTAAGAAAGTTCATTTTTTAGTATTTCGATATTGTCAAATTTTAATAATTAAAGCCCCTTTTAAGTGTCTTACATAATTTTAAAATTCTAGAATCCAATGTTACATTTAAATAGTGGTTAGGTGATCTTTATCCCATTATTTAAATTAATAAGGTAGTCAACATTTTCACAATTGCAACCCTTTGCAACTTCTAGAGGTATGCGATCAACTTTAAAACATCATATGTATAGTCGGCATGCTTATCCCATCAACACCTTTGTAAACCATATTGTAGGTGATCCATTTAACATGGTTTGCCAATAAAGTTACCCTACTTGCACACACATGTGAGTTTTCCAACATAAGTGGTTAGGTGACCTTTATCCCACAAATATGGTATCCCCACCTTAAATCACAAGTTCCCTCAAAATGGTTAGGTGACCTTTATCCCATTAAGAGTTTCCAAGTGACTCAAGTGTTGTGCAAAAGGACGGTGTTAGACTTGTTTATAAAACAAATTTTAAGTTTTCATAATACTAGTTTAGAAAATTCTATGTACCTTATATTTGCATGCTTTCAAATACAAGGTACCCTATGGTTCACTTTTTAATAAAACCCCTTTTATTAAAATCATTAATCCTATTAATAATATTTTATTAACCACTTAATGATAAAGTACCATCAATTTTCAGCTTGTTAAGTTTGTTAAGCATATCCAAATATCAACCAACAATCATACAACAAACAACCAAACAAGCATAATCATACAAACATAAGTGCAACCATAGCCACTAAGTTGACCACACTTGTTTGCCATCACAAGTGTTGTCATAAGGTCTTTCCTATGGGTTAAAATGACACATCAAAATGTGTCCATGAACTCTCACTTAAATCCACATCCAAACGCTTCAAGTGTCCATGTCTTTTATGTCCTTCTTTGGGTCTTCATCTTGTGCATCTTCTTTTACAAAATCATATCCTAATACCATTTTTCTAATAAAAGAAATGCACCTAATCTATTTAATAACTAAATGAATAAATAAATTATAACCCAAAATACAAACACAAATATTACAACCCTTACAAGAATCAAAACCAACATGACAAACCACAATCAACCAAATCCAAAACACATAAGGTCAAGGCTATGTTATGCACCAAAATATGAAACATATACAACATCCAAGAACAACAATGAACCCTTTTTTATAACCTTAAAGTTCTGGCCAACATGAACCAAAACTTTAGGGTTTTGTCCAAACAACACAATCAACCATTTGATGTTAATCTTTCAAGGTTTATACTAGAGCATGTAAGATTAAACCTTGAAACATAAGGGATTTACACATCCACAACAAAACAGCCACTAATGGGTTGAAAAAGTCCATGAAAACTAACTTTTCAAGAACTTTTAAAACACATATTCCACATAACCAGCTCTAGATGCCATTGTTGGGTTTTGTAACATGTTAATCAAAGTTATATTAACCATTTAAACTATAAAATTCAGTAGAAAATAGGGTTTAAAGTGAGGTTAACAATCTGAAATTTGTACCATTTTAAACCATAAACAAAACCCAAGAATATGAATCATATATATATGTGAAATAGTATGCTATTAAAACCAAAATAATAACCCTAGGGTGTTCATTGAAACAACCTTTCAAGAATAAGATGTTGTAGATGGATGAGATGAAGATGATGATATTCTTGAATGTCCAGCCCCCAAGAGAGTGAGCCTCAAGTTTGTATACCCACAAGCTCTTCCAAACACCTAGCTTGTTAGGAAGCACAACACCAAAACTCTCTACCTATGCTTCTTCAAAAACCGAAAATTTTCAGCTTGTTTTGGCCTTGAATCCGAAATTTTCAGCCTGTTTTTGAGAGATTTCTATGCTTTAGTGTGTGTGAGAGAGTGTGTGAGATAATGGAAGAGTGTCAGTGTTGTAAAAATCTTGCAAAGACAAAGACTAAATGGGTTCCCAATGCCCACTTGGGGTGGCTGAAAACAACATTTAAAATGGGTTCCCCCCATTTTATTTTTCTTATAAAAGTGCACTCTTTTAAACCCTTAGTTTATAAAATTAGAACCTATTTTAATTTTATAACATTAACACACTTTTATTTGTTATTATTTAACTAACTTAAATAATAAAACAAATAATTTCTCATGAACAAATTATCCATATAATGTTGTTCTATCACAAATGCAACGTTTTAGAAAACCCACTTTCTAAAATGGTGTCAATATTTATTTGTATGATCTCATCAACAAATAAATATTTGTTGGTGTTTGTTTGGCTTGTTATTGGGTATGTCCCGACTTGGATCATAACGTACTAACCTACATCAATCTTGTATGTGTCTTGGCCATACAAGATCCAACACACCTCAGTTGGGAATGGATGATGTAGGCTAGACATTAGTGATTCAGGAGCACTCATCTCTTCTTGAATAGGGGAGGAGAAGAGAGAGTGATGGTGATCACTAAAGCCCTTATCCTCATCATCATAGAATTGGAGGTTAGGGTGGGTTGGTTTAAGTCTAACAACAAGGAATGGTAACTTTCCTCTAAAGCCTGATCATTTGAGTTTTGAGACTCAGAGTGATGGCTTAAGACTTGGGCAATGAGCTTATTGGGCTGAGCATGAGAAATCTCAACACTGATCAATGTAGTAAAGAGAGTGGTCTACTGCTCAAGGGAAGTAGGAGCTCTTGGTTCCACTTCCTCTTACATGGGTGGTTGTATGGGACCTACTCAATCTGAATAGACTGAGCATGGATTCGTTTGGATTTTCTCTGGTAGGTGATTGTCATTTATGGCTGTGTGGCTGGTGCAGATGTAGAAGGTGGTGGTTCAACATTGGCTTGTGCTGCCAAATTGTCACCATGATCAATGAGCTCTAACATTTTTTGGACCAGGGCTATTTCTACCCCTAAGGAGACAACAATGGTCTTTCTTATGATTTTAAAGATGACAGGCTTTATCTCTTCCAATTTAAGAGTTGCACTTGTTCCCCTTAATTGTAAGCCCAGTTCATAGTTAAGAATATGTCAAACGTCGCTAGGGAACATATAGTACTCTTAGGAGTCCAAGTTTACAAGCAAGTTTGCATAGGCAAACTAGGAGTACTTGAACTTGACCCCTTGAACCATTCCACGAACTATGTAGGATAAGTTCTCCGAAATCTAGTCTCATCCTCCATGTTTGTTAGATAAAGAGTGTATAATAACATGGAGGAGGTACTTCCACTGGTAGGAGACCTTACACTTCTTGAAGGTTCTATTGTGAAGTCACCTTCATAGCGCACCTATCAGAATGAGTCATTAAAAACATATTTGAGGAAGGACAACTCGCCTTCTTTATCATCTAGCTTTAGATGAGAGTTGCTTGTGGGTAAGGTGATGAAATATATCCTCCTCTGCACGTTGGCATATAGTGCCTTCTCACTGTACAAGATCACCTCTTGGCACGTTCTCCAGAACTCAAGGAGTTATTCTTCATACAGTGGAGGCTCTACTGTGAGTGTGGTGAGCTAGTTTGATTGAGAAAGGAAGCAGCAAACATCTATGAAACCTGGATCTTTCTCAAATGACAAAAGTCTAACTTGATTATGTTGCTTGTTAAGTTCCATGGAAAAATCCGGTTGGTTTCAAGGTTCAGGGTTAGCCATTTTAGAAAGCTTAGAGTGAATAAAGCTAAGAATAAAGTCGATTTGTGGGTAAATTTAGGGTCATAACTTTTGTAAATGAAGAGGAAGAAGAAAGAGGGGGAACCAATGTAGGGATATTTATATGGTAGGATTTGAGACAAAGTTAATACAAAAGGATAAACTTTTAAATCTAGATGTCAGTCCCACCTTTACAAAAGTGCCCAAAAAGGTAGTTTACTTGGAAGTCTAAAAGCTTTCAAAGGTAAATTTTCTTTGAATGTTTTGAGAAAACTTTCGAAGCCAATTTGACTTTGGAAGATATTCATTAGCTTGATAAAAAAATGTTTCGGAAGAAAAATACTTAGAGTATTTTGCTTTTGAGATATATTTGGTTTAGGAAGATATTAAACTTCAAAAATTTATTCAAAAGGTGAATGAAGTTTTCGAGATTTAATTGCTTTCGGAAAAAAATGTTCTTTAAAATGTATAAGTACTTAGAATAAAAAATACATGTAGTAAACAAGATACTAGGCTTGTTAATCATAACCCTATAGAGATGTTCATCAACACACTTCCCCTCAAGATCAGGTCTTATGGAGTACTTTCTAGCTATAAGTATCTTAAAAACCTTGCACTCAGTAAAATGAAATCAGGTAACTATGTCTTGCACATACTTTGACTAGTTTATAAAGATGTCACTGTCAACCTACTTCACCTAAATTCCTAGAAAGAAATTGATTTCCCCTATAGCACTCATTTCAAATCAATTCTTCATCAGCCTCTCAAAGCCTTTGTAGAGCTTCGGATTAGTTGACCAAAAGATTATGTCATCAACATAAACTTGAACCAACATCAAGTCATTCCCTCTTTGTTTGATGAAGTGTGTGCCGTCTATAATACCCCTCTTGTAGCCATGTTGGACAAGGTAGTGTGACAGTGTCTCATACTACTTTCTTGGAGCTTGATGCAACCCATAAAGAGCTTTGTCAAGCTTGCAGACATAATTAGGATGATTTGGGACTGCAAAGCAAAGTGGTTGTTTAACATATACTTCCTTATCTATCGCATCATATAAGAAGGCATACTTAACATCAAGTTGGTAGACCTTGTAATCCTTGATTCAACAAAAGCAATGAATATCCAAACAACTACAAGTCTTGCTATAGGAGCAAAATCATTTATGTAGTCAATCCGCTCTTCTTGTGTATACTCTTGAACAACTAGTCTTGCCTTGTTCTTGATGACAAGTCCTCTATTATATTTCTTATTCCTAAAAACCCACTTGGTACCTATTGGTGTCTTCCCATAAGGAAAAGAGCACAAGTTCCAAACCTTTTGTCTTTTGAATTGAAGCAGCTCATCATGCATTGCTTTAACCCAACATCCACCCTTCAGAGCCTTTTCAACCTTATTTGGTTCAATCTGGGACAAGAAACAAGAGTGAAGACAAACATTTTTGTCATGGGTTTATTTTCTTGTTCTCACCCCAGTCTCAACATCTCCAATGATGTTTGTGGTGGGTTGGAACTTATGGATTCTCAGATGAGGAATCACAACAAGTTGGTTGGACAGATCTAATTTGGTGAAATTTAGATTTGGTGATTGATTATCACCCACCACATCAACACACTTATCAAAAAAAACTTGATCCAATGAGTGTGTGATATCATTGATATTGTCTTTTATGGAGTGGTTATCAGCGTCAAGAAATTCTTGACTGTTGTCACCACCTTCACTCCTCCTATATTGGAAACCCCTTTGTTTGAGTTTTGTGCCTCAGTGCTGGAATTGGTGGGCACTTTAGTTGTGTCAGCTGAAAAGTTTGTCATTATTGTGCTGATAGGATGTAGGGTTTTTACCACTTGAGTTGAAGTAGTTTTTTAATTGGTCTTCTCAGCTCAAATCTTAGGTCAGGATCTCCTATTGATAAGCTACCTATAAATCCTGAAACATCTTCACAAGATTTGTTACAGTATTTGGTAACTAAATCAAGATCAAACAATCAACCAGGACTAGAAACTTTCACACTAGGTGCGTGCCCATTGAAGGTCACATTGGCTGACTCCTCAACTACTCTAGTTATGAAATTGTATACTCTATAAGTCTTAGCTTGGGAAGAGTATCCAATAAAGTGTCCATCATATGATTTCTCAACAAATTTGGCTATCTGATCTTTGATATTCAAGATGGTACAAGGACATCCAAATGATCTGAGGAAACCAATGAGGTCTCCTTTTGTGCCATAACTCATAAAGATTCTTATCATGAATTTTGACTACTAAAACTTTGTTCTGCACATTGCAGGCAGTGTTAACTGCCTTGGCCTAGAAGGTGATGGGCAGTTTAGAGTCCGAAACATGGTTCTTGTAGCCTCAATAAGTGTCATGTTTCTCCTCTCAGCAACACCATTTTGCTGAGGATTCCTGGGAGCACTATATTGTCTTGTAATACCCTTTTCATCACAAAATATATCAAGAATTTGGTTCTTGAATTTAGTTCCTTGATCATATCTTATGATTTTGACATTTTGATCACATTGATTCTCAATTTTCAGAATAAAGTTCTTTAAAATCTCAGGGTTCTCATTCTTAGTTCTCAGAAAGAAAACCCATATGTATCTTACAAAGTCCTCTATGATCACCATGCAATATGAAGTCCTTCCTAAACTCATTACACTAGTGGGCCAAAAAGATCCATATGTAATAAGTGCAGGGGAGTAGTGATGGAGTTTCTTTCCTTTCGCTTATGAGACATTTTTTTGCTTGCCTTTCAGATATGCAATGGTCATCACTTAAAACTCTTTCTTTGGCATTACAGTTACCAAATCATTTATAATAATTTATTCATTTTCTTAAAGTTTACATGGCACATTTTTAATGCCAGAAGAAAGATTCACCACTATTCTCTCTAGACTAAAAGCAAGAAACTTCTCCTGATAGGGATGTTTTCTTCAAATCCATCTTGTATATATTCTTTTTCCTGGGGGCTTTGAGCAGGATATACTCTTGTGGAATAACCACCGCGGGTAAATAGCATGTTATGTCTATGGTCATAAAATTGGGATACACTCAAGATATTGTACCCAAACTTCTTAACATAGTTTATCTTCTCAATATTAAGCTTATAATTTATGGCTCTGCTCCTTCCAGTGATGTAACCACTTGATTCTCTTCCAAAAGCTACTGTCCCTCCATCAATTTTCTCAAAGTTCCGAAGCAAAGAATCATTGCATGTCATGCATCTGTAACAACCACTCTCACTGATCATTTCTTTTCATCTTCAGCTGTTCCTGCACAAAAAAGATGGTTAGTTACATTTGGAAACATAATCCTTGTTGGTCTTGGGCTCATCAAAGTGAACTGAAGATAGTTCAATAGTTATTGATCCTATATGCAAACTCTAAGGATCACTTGTTGTTGTTGATGAAGAATTTTCAATCATATGGCCGTCCTTCATCTTCCACACCATCTTGGGAAGATTAGACTTGGTTTTTAAAACTTTAAAAGTTTTGATAACTTCAAAAGTTTTAGAGATAGGACCTCAGATGCTTTTGCGTCCATCGTAGCAGACTTTAGTACTTCGAAAGCATTCCTTTCTTCCAATACCAAATTTTCTTTCGAATGTAATTTTCCACATATCTTCTTCTTGACTTTGGAGCTTTTGAATGGAAGAGGTTTTCTTTTTGAAAGCAATCTTCTTCTTCTCATAAGTTTTCTTCTTAATCATGTGGATGGAACTTTTTGGATTGTCGATGCAATCCTTAGAAAAATAAGAAGTACCACCACACATGATGCATTAAACTTGCATACTTCTAAGAGTCTTTCTTCTGAGTAGAAGGCTAATATTGATCTCTTTCCATTTTTTTCTTCATCTCTATAGATGATGTAACATACTTCTTAAGGTGAGGCTTGCTCTTGGAACTGGATGGTTCAGACTGTGCAGTAGTGGTGCACATTTGATGAACCTTTTTCTCCTGACCAGGATGATTTGGGCATGAACTATGACTCCCTGTACTAGAGTCCATGGTTGAGTCTTTAGTCTTCACCACTTCAAATCCAGTAGAGACAAAGAGTTGTTTTTGCTTGGAATTGAAAGTGGCCTTGATCTCTTAGGTTTCTTTGAATTTCTTTTGGCTGCGCTGATCAAGTTCTTCTTAGCTGGCTTGGTCATCCTTGGTTCTTTCTTTTCTCTAGGAGCATAGTGACCCTTCTTAGTTTGATCATTCTCACTCACTACATATTCACCCTTCAATATCTCCTTTTCCTCTTCACACTCTTCTTGGATAGGGTCTGTGAGGGGCAGCTCATCTTGACAAGTTACAAATCTTGGAGGTCTTACAAATAGTAATGTGTGTGGAGGAACTATCTCACATGAACCCCATTCCTAATGGTTTTGATATAAAAATCTTTGATTGAATGGATGAAGATATGATATTCTAGATGGTTTCCTCCTCAAAAACATACTTTTCTTCCCTAGCTTTGCTGATCACAAGCTCAGGCTGGCATTCAGTTAACTTGGTAATGAGATCTTTGATTTGATTCCTATAATTTGTGTGCTAATGCTTAAGAGTTAAAATTTTTTCTCTATATCTTCTATTCTAAGTTTATAGTCATTTTCAACTCTTTCGAAATCATCTTTTAAATTCTTCAAGGAGTCAAGGTCAGATCTCACATCCAATACATATTTACTTTAGCAATCCATTCAAGTGTACATAGATATTCTAATACCTTGGCTTCTAAATGGTCAACCATTAGCTTGGTTGGGAGAAACATCTTCTACCTTAGAGCTCCTATTGAAGCCTCCCTCTCCAAGAACAACAAAAGCTTGTTTTTTTGGTTGGATTAGTTTCTCAGATCTAGAAACTGCATCAGTGTAGTTACGCCTCGATTGTGCTTGGCCACAATTAGTCCTTGGTTCCTTGACTCCCTAGCATAGTGTCCCATCTAGGTACAGTTGTAACAATTTACTTTGCTTTTATCTTGTCCAAACTTTCCATTGGATACATTGCTGGGAAACTTTCTTTCGGTTCTCTTGTAGAACTTCTTGGCTCTACAAGTGAGAAGAGCCATTTGTTGGACTATCTCCATATACTCCAGGTTATCTAGATGGATACAATCCAAGTCTTCAAGAGTGAAGAGAAAGTTGCCACAACTTTCATCAGAAGACATAAAGGCTTGAGATGAGCTTGTCTATTTGAATGAGTTTCCTTGGCTGTAGCTCTCCCTTAGAATATCAAGGAAAGTGATGAAAGGGCCCTTTTATAAGTTGTCAGGGTAGCAAATAAGATGATGATATGGTTGTCTACTATCCCTTTCAACCACATGAAGGCCTGAACTCTGTTGATTACTAGAAAAGCTGCTTAATGGATTCTGCATGTTCATCTCTATCTGGCAACCACTAAAGATATAATATAGCTCTATGAGAGTAAGACAGAAAGGTTTGCAGTTCTCTTAATGGACATAGAGTAGTGAGTTCATTGTCTGGGAAGAGAGAACATGAACTTTCTTATAATGACCCTATTCTCAAGCTTAACTCCAACATCCATGGGAGTATCTACAATCTTAACATACCTAAAATATTGTTAAGTCATAGTCTCACCTGACTTACATGCAAAGTTCTCAAACTGCTGCTTCATGCGATCTTTCTTGTTTTCTTTGACTTCATCAGACTCCTCATACATAAGCCTCAGTGCATCCCAGAGCTTCTTAGCAATTTTGTACTTCATGAAGCCCATGTATATTTAGTTTGGAAGAGCAGTTTGGAGAGCGGTCATGGCTTTCTGATCTATGTCCATCTTCTTCCAATCTTTCGTGCCCTTTTGATCTATGTCAATCTTCTACCAATCTTTCTTATAATAATCAGCCATAGCAATGGCTGAAGAGGTGCTTGGGATGGGAGGTGCTTCCACAAAAGATCCCTACATCCTCTTTTCTTGAGACTTGATGAACCCTTCCATATGTTGGCACCAAGTATCAAAGTCATCTGGAGTGATTAGTGAAGATTTTTTCATGATACACGTTTCCATATCAGCATTTGTGAGAGCTGCCATTTGAGCTAGTAAGTGTTTCATGAAACTAAAGAGAATAATGATAGTGATATCTTATAATCAAAAGCCTAAAATGCTCTGATACCAATTGTAGAACCTGTAAAGAAGATCAATGCAATAGCAATTTTTGGAGAGTCTTAGAACGCTTAATATATCAAATAGGGAACCGGCGTGAAACAAGGAACACAAGTAAAGAACAAAGCAAGAACAGAATAAGATGGTTTTTCAAGAATGTTGTATATTGCTCTCAAGTTCTTTTAGAAAGTGTTACAAAGCTTAGGTTCTAATGACTAGTACTTGAGATACCTTATACTACATCCTATAGTGGTCCATACTTTGAAGGCTAGTTGTAAACACTAATCTAGACAACAAGATCAATATCAAGTCAAAAGGCAGATTTGCCATTTGATTAGTGACTATGACAGGCCAAGCTCACATCATTATCTAATACAAAAAAGATAAAAGTACAAAAATAGAAAGTTACAGACTTTAAGATCTTAATATATAGTTGACAAAAGTATGGACTTTTCACCAACTTATGTAAGTGGGCAAGTCTTCAGAGATGGCAGCAAAAAGTGGTTCAACTTTTATCAAAATTAAGTCAGAGAAAACATGTCTTCTATGTCTTCAGAAGAAATAATTCTCTTGGCTTCGAAAGACTTTGTCTTGAAGCTTCGGAAGACTTCATCATTGGCTTCGGAAGATTTGGCCTCATGGCTTCAGAAGATTTGATACTTAGTGTATTTTATTGAGTTATATCAAATCTTCCGAAGTAACTTTCCTTGTACTTCACATGTGCATGCTGAGAGTTCTTTGATTAAGTCATCCACTAAGTGTAATCCTTACAATTCCACCCAAAATGATTAAAGTAAAAAGGGGTTTATGAGGCTAATATTAGCTTTTTCTTGCGGTAAGTGTTCGGGATCTAGAGTGCTACCATCCGGAAAGGTTCCTAAGTTCATTTCATATGGATTAGTTTCTCATTAACCAACAACTTATGCCCAACCATGAGTTTTAGATTTTCCTTACATGAGTTGGTGATTTTTATTACGTATATGTAATTTGGTTTAGGTACTTGAATTCTTGAACTCTTGACTTGGATTTTGTTTATGTTTAGGTTAACATGTTAATGTTATAGATTATTATAGTTGTTATAACTATCTTTTTAGTCCTAGAACAATAAGGTTTCACTTGTTGGTAGCTTTGGTCTCTAAACTTTGCTAAATTGATATTTTTAACCATAAAATTTGAAATTTTGTATTTATATTAGTTTTGGTGGCTTTTATTATTTTCAGTAAGTCATGCTACTGGAATATAATAATATATTTTTTATTTGACATCCTTTAACCTTTGTAAGAATATATTTTTGAAGTTACCGTTTTATGTCGGTTTAAAATAGAAATTTCTCACTTAAATTTGTTAAGTGGTCTAATAAATGTCTATATTTTAATTATAATTAATTTTGAGCATTATTTAGTCTCCAGAATATTAATGTTATGATCATAGGGTCGGTGATTTGGATACTAGATGTCTAAATGCGTATTGGACCGGGTTTCAGACGCATTATGCAGTGTATTTCTAAATCCATTTTTATTAAATTCTATTTTGTGAATGACGTTTATGAGTCATATTTTACTGGAAAAAGACAAATTCGTTATTTTGGAGATTTCATACATTTTTATTATATTTTTTTGTTTAAATAGTACTATAAATATTTTATAATAATAGTAAATTTTAGATAACTCTATATATTTTAATATTAGTTTTTAACTTATTTTTATCATTATTAATATACTATGTATTGAAATTTTTAGGTCTTAAGTTTTTCTTGTTGGTTTCAATGTTTTAACACTCGTGGTTCGGTTTTTAACATGTTTTCAGGTTTTGGGTTGACTTTTATCGTACTTTAGTCATAGATTACTTTTATATATTTAGAAACATCTTTAGGTTCTGGAGTTGTCATGATAGTGGCTTAAAAGCTCGTTTTTATTAGTTTTTACTATTTTAGCATAACTAACCTTTATATTTTTGTTTACTAAAAAAATAAATTCTAAATATTGTGAAACTTAATTTCTAAGCATTTCTTAACATTATAAGACTACTAGAGTTTTGCTTTTTAGAATTAAGGTATTTTTGATATTTTTGTTATATTATCCAGTTAGTCCTGCTAAGTGTTCGTTAAGTCTAGGTTTTGGCTTACTACGCATTTTAGTTTGACTTTTTCATAACCAAATATTCTTATAACATAAATAATTTCTAACTAACCCCAAATATTCATTAACTTAAGTAACCAACCTATTTCTTGTATATTTCTCAAAATTATAAATGTTTTCAAGTTTTTATATTACTTTTAAAGTGTGAAATACATATGCATAAATCATAAAATATTATATTTAATCTAATATAGTCACTATTAAATTTAATAAGTATTTAGATTGTATTTTTTGAACTTGAACCATATACTTTTTTCATTTTTGTGATAATCAGGTTCCGAGTGATCTAGTTTTACTAAAACCATGCTTGTGATCAACGAGAGTTTTGAAAAAAAAGCTTCTTTATCTTTTTGTTACTGACAAAATAAGTGTTTTAACATTTCAATAGAATATGAGGGTGTCATGAGGTTGGTTGTGTCACTAACGTGATGATGGGCAATATTTCGTGTGTTTTAAATTTTGACAAGTTACCTAAATGCAAGCAGTGAATGAGTTGAGGTCAAAGGTTATTGTAGGTTCTTGAAATGGCGTGGAAAATCTGCCCAAAAATGAAATCTTAAAATAGTAATGGTGTGAACTTGTGTCTACCTTGGTTCAAACGGCTAGTGGCAATGGACTTGTGGGTCAAGTAGAGCTTCCAAAATGGCCTTGACTTTGTTGCTTCTTGAGTGCCCAATAATAAGAGAGTGAGTAGAGAAAAGTGAGAGTGTTTGAGGGAGTTTGTGAATTATAAATGAAGTGGAATAAATTATGGCCGTTTGACCCAAGGACGAAACGTGTTATTTTTTTCCAAACCTTAAGACTAAACTAGTAATTTTTTTAATCCAAGGGACGAAAGGTGAAATTTGAACAAATCTCATAAACGATCCATGTAATTTACTTATATATATATACACACACACCCACACACTCGAGTTTATGTACATGTATATATAAGGTGTGTGTGTGTCAAGATGTATGTATGCACTATGGAATTGCGTAATGTCCCGAATAAAGTTTAAGCGAGCCATAATGGGCTTAGAAGAGATTATTTAATGTAAATAAGATGGATATGGGTTATAGACCGAGTTAACTTTCAGGGTTATGTATCCGACGAGATAAAGGTCCCAAGAATGCACGGTATATATATAAATGAACCAGCTTGAGCAACTCTCATTTGCAACTCAACACCCCAATTCTAGAGAGAGAGAGTGTGTGTGTAGAGAGAGAAAGTGGAGAGAATTGAAGATTCAAGGCTCGGTTGATCACGGGATTGAAGATCGGTGTTTGTGGGCATCCAAACAACAAGAAAACACCAAGAATCCAGGTAAGAAATATCATTTAATCGTTCCTTTTGATGTAAACCCGGATTCTAGGGCTTGGGGTTTTGAAAGTGACAAAGATTCGCCCAAAATTCACGCTTTTGTGTAAAAAAACATGTAAGAAGCTTAGATATAGATTATTGGGTGATAAACCAAGGTTTTGGATGTAAAAGATTGAAGTTTTGGGTCAAAATGGATTGGTTCATAATATTCAGCCCGTTCTGCGAAATTAAGGGTTCATCCAGCGAAATAGCGTAGTCGTCCAGCGAAACTATGAAGACTTCCTGCGAAACTATAGTTTCGCAATAGTTTTGCAGGTAGTTTCATAGACATGATTTTCCAACGAAAGTTGGGCGAAACTGACAGCGCAGATGCCAACGAAACTGCTAGGGAAGATGCCAGCAAAACTAGCAACAAAACTGCTGGCAAAACTGCTAATTTGGCAGCAAAATTAGCAGCGAAATTAGACAGAAATTAGACAGAAATTAACTCGTTTAAGTGTTAACTTATCTGCAGGTTGTGTAGTTCGACTCTTG
>BJCM01266432.1:0-10903 GCA_018326385.1 Flaveria bidentis | reverse complement strand
TGCAACTCTGTAAAGTCACCAACTTGCATGAGTTGGTGAAAAGGTCCATGCTTTTGGTAACTGTACATTGAGGTCTTGAGTCTGTAACTTTCTACTTCATGTACTTTATCATTTTTGTAATAAATAAGGATGTGAGCTATGGCATGTCATAGTCACTAGTCAAAAGGCAATCTGCCTTTTGACTCTACAATTGATTTTGTTTGTGTCTAGTCAATTGTATCCGGCTAACTTTCATAGTATAGCCGGATGTAGGATGTAGTATAAGTATCTAATGTCTTGTATCTTTCCTTTATCCTTTGTAACACTTGTAATAGAACATAGAGAATGCAATATACTGCATTCTTGAAAACCATATACTTGTGCTTTTGTGTCATGTCTCTTACATTACTTGTGTTCTTAGTGTCTTATTGTTGTTAATCCAGTTTACTGTTTGATTAAGTTTTAGTTAATCTCCTCTTTGTGTTGTTGTGTTGTAAGTGAAACCCTTTCATCGGTCTTGCAGCTTTCTCTACCATCTCCTGAAATGATGATTCATTCTTCACAGGGCTATCATGAACTATTGTTTCATCAGCCACATAGCCACCCTCTATCTCTCATTCTATAAGATCAATGAATTCAGTCTTCATTTTCAGTTGAGCTTGGGCTTTTTCATGTTCTTCTAAGAATTCAGCAATGGTTGCAAGGCTTCTGGGGTCATCTTTTTGCTTTTTCTTTATGGATTCTTCTTCTATCATTGGCATTTTACCCTTGCCTTTTCAACTAAATATTTCCTCCTTCTAGTATAGGTTTGCATTCTTGGACCAAAAGAGGTTTTAGCCATTTTAGCTCCTTGTGGAACATTTTCAGCTGTTGGCTTTTCTGTTTAATGAGGAGCAGCTGCTAATTCTTCTTTCTTTTGTTGATCTTCACATAACTTTCTAATGAACTCTTTTTGCTCATCAGTGAGAGACACAACACATACAATCTGAAGACTCAATTCCTTCTCAAATGGGACAAGAGATTGAGGAATAATCATAATAGGATCTTCTGCTTGTCTATGATCTCCATTGAAGTCCCAAAATTCATCATCAATAATATAGTCTTCATAAGTAAAGCTATCAAGAACATTGATCATTTCACTGAATTTAGTCTCTTTAGTGTAAGTTTCTTCTTGTTTGCTTATGTAGATCATCATTTCCATACAGGTTCATCCTGTTTTGTTTTAATGCTTTTAGTCTCTTTCTCAGACTCAGTGAATTTCATCTTTTTGGCAGGAGGGGAGTTATCACCACTCTCCCCTGATGAACCTTCATCACTGTCATCTTTATTACATTCTCTTTTTCTTTTCTCGTCTATTTTCTCTCCCTTATAATCTTTCTCCATTTCAATTTCTCTTTTAATCATGACAAGTAGCTCTAACTCAGAGACTCTCTTGTTTAGAGATTCTATTTGTTTCTGCAAGTCCATGATGATATCCACTTGTTCTTCAATCATTCCTTTTCCATAGCAATTGTTTGGACCGCTAAAGTGTCAAGATGACCACTTACTTCATCCCTTGAATGTCGGAGAGCAACCTTTAAAATTTTTATCTCCTTTTCTTATTCTTTCTTCTCAACCTCATACTTTTCTTTCAAATCTTTTAACTCCTTTTCTTTTTCATCCAATTCTAGAAGTCTGTCTTAAATGGTAACATATATTTTATTTAGTAGTTTTTCCATCTTGGCTACTTTCTGCAATATTTCTGAGATCATCTCATCCTTTTCATCAAGCTTGTTTAATCCTGATTCAACATAACTTTCAGATGGAGTAGCCTCAGAAGTAACTTGCCTAACAAGCATCTATCTTTGATGATCCTCCTCATCAGATGATAATTTGAATTCCTCTGAAGAGCTGGCCGAATCACCATACACAACATGCTCAGTAGTAGTAGAAGATGATTGTACAAGAGATATAGGTGAGTGATGGATTGGTGAAATATGGGGTGAGTGAATGGGTGATATATGTGAAAAGATGAAGGGATATGATTGTGGTGATGGTATTGGTGATCTTTGTGGTGATGGTATCGGTGTAGGCATAAAAGGAGAGGCCATATCAGCATCATGAACAAAAGATCCAGCGTGAAGATCACCCCTACATCAACTGGGGTGACACTGACCTCTGTCCTTCATCCCTTCAATAGCTTGCTCAACGATAGTTTGTTGATCATGAGCAGCTTTTTCTTCTTCTTGATCAGGCTTATCAATAAGAGCTTCTTGTTCTTCTGCTTGTTCGTCTGGGTTAATCTGTTGAAGCATCCAGGGCAACAAGGGAAAGAAGGTTCCACTGTAAAAGTTCCTAGGATCTCTCTTCTTGATGTACTTGTTAGACTTGGCATTATAATGAGGAATATCTAGCACAGGTCCTTCAGGTACAATATCATGGAAAGCTTCATTAATGAGGCATTGCAAGAACCTTGGATACATCATGAACATATGTCTTCTTGCTTCCTAAATGTTTGATACCAGACCATTAAACACATAAGCATTGTAAGGCCCCGTTCCCGGGACGCTCACAGCTGGACAATCATCGCACATAAAACATATATTTACATTTATCTTAAATAAACATTGCAGCGGAAACATTTAAAACGACATTTCATTTCATTATAAAGGTTTTTCCAAAATAATACATCGTTATCAGGTTACAAAATACATGTTTCATTACATCACAAAAGCATTATAAAAATGGATGCCATCCAAAAAGAGCCAAGTAGCTGCCCCACGCCATCCTCAGCAATCCTCACCTGCCAACTAGAAAATGCATAAAAAGTCAGTGTTGCTGAGTGAGTTCTAGTTTTATAATAAAACATACTCTATCTTTCGTTTAAATCTTTTCTTTACTTTCTTTCAAATCATACCAGACTTAGAACGTGATCACACATCGTATGTACACATAGATAATAGTTATTATCTTCATCATCGTTCATTTCGTACATTTATTATCTTTTGTTTTCATCTAGGTCCTGTCATGTGCTTAACCCCCCCTCTAGAGCACCAAGCAATTCATCTAGGGTTAAGCGACAAGGAACCATAGGTTTGGTCAATAACAAAGATTGAACCCCTGCGTGCATCCTCATGGGGTATTTAACCCGCACACAGTTGAGATGACAACCCCTCATGGGGTGTGAACCTCCATACATTTGCTTAATCACACGGATTAAGCCCCAGTGTGCATCCTCATAGGGTAGCTAACCCGTACACGGTTGAGCTAACACTCCGCATTAAGTGTGAACCTCCATACATTTGCTTGCAAGCCTTTTGTTCGTTCATTCATTCATTAATGAATGCATTCTTTCATTTTGTTCCTCTTTTCATTATCTTCCACTTTACATTACATAATACTTTTCATTTCATTCATTAACATTCAACGTAAAGCCGTGGGAAAATATTCATACATAACAAGGAACATAAACATACACATACAACATCATCATATAGGGCATCATACATACATAGCATACATCATACACAACATGCATAACATCAGGCACATCATGCCAAAGCTTCAAACATCATAACATGCTCAACATAACCCCTATGACCTAAAAAGTCAACTTACACCCCGGGAACCTCCCAAGTCAAAGCCTAAATTATACTTTTCTCCAAAAAGTCAGTATTATTCTAGGTGTTCATCCGTATTTCTTTTACTTCATCCTCATTTGTTATAGTTCATCCGTATTTCTTTTACTTCATCCGCATTTGTTATAGTTCATCCACATTTCTTTTACTTCATCCACATTTCTTATAGTTCATCCGCATTTCTTTTACTTCATCTGCATTTCCTCCAATACTCATCCGCATTTCCCATACTTAGTCAATGTTCATCCCATTTCCCATACTTAGCCAATGTTCATCCACATTCCCATACTTAGCCAATGTTCATCCGCATTGACTTTCATCCGCATTGATTTTCATCCACATTGACTTTCATCCGCATTGACTTTCATCCGCATTGACTTTCATCCATATTACCAACATAAACAGTTTTCTAAACTTAGGCATATGAACTACTGTTTGGGCGCATGAGCAGCCTAGGGCACACTATTCCTCAGGTTCAGTCTCCAAATCTCATCTTTCATGTTCTAAGCTTAGCTCTTAGTTTCTAAGCCTTAGAAACACAATCATAACATCATCAAATCATGAACACAATCCAGAATCACACCATAACATCATCATACACACATTCAAACATATGGATATAAAACCCATTGTTTTTATAAAAACATACATCCATGTATTTCCAGCCCCAAAATTAGTTAAAACATGTAAAAAGAGGGGTTCTAGAACTCACCTTTGCAGCTCTTGAGTATGGCTTCTTCCAAACTTGTTTGCAATGAGTTCAACTGCCTAGAAACCCACTAAAACACACACAACCGAACACACAAACACACATAAGCATACACCCGAGGACATAACCGGTTAAGAACACCATAAAATCATGAATCCTTACCTTGAATTCAAATTCTCAGCTTGTTCTTCTTCAAAACCCGAGAGTTTTTAGCTCTCCTTTCTTCTCTTTCTAAAAGTATCCGAGAGTTGATGTGAATGGGCAACATGGGCGGCCATGTTGCTTTATTCACCAACTTTTGAAGACTTTTGTACTTTTTAACTTTTTACCCCTTAACTTGGGTAAAATATATTTTCTTTCTTTTTCTTCACTTTATTCTTCTTTCTTTGACTTTAAAAAAGAACCGGGTGTTACAAATCCACCCCTATTTTATAGGTTTCCTCCCCAAAACCTGTTATTCCTCAAAGAATTGTGGGTAATGCTGCCTCATCTCCTCTTCAGTCTCCCACGTAGACTCGGATCCCTTCTTGTGCTTCCACTATACCCGTACAAGAGGAACCACTTTATTCCTCAGCCTCTTCTCCTTTTGATCAATGATTGCCACTGGTTGCTCCACATAATTGAGCCGTTCATCTACTTCGATATCCTCCAGTGGAACAATGACATCTTCATCTGCTAGAAACTTTCTCAGATGTATTACGTGGAATGTCAGGTGAATTCCACTTAACTCATATGATAACTCTAATCTATAGGCCATCTATCCTACTCTAGCAATGATTCGGAAAAGCCCTATGTATCTCGGACTCAACTTTCCCCGCTTTCGGAACCAAATGATACCCTTCCATGGTGAGACTTTCAAGATAACCCTGTCACCCACCTAGAACTCAATCGGTCTATGTCGTTTATCGGCATACGAATTCTGTCTATCTTTGGTTGCCTTCATGAAGGCCTTGATCTTTTCAAGCTTATCAATCGTAGCCTCGATCACCTCGATGCTTCCTAACTCTTTCTGACCAATATCACCCCAACAGACGGGTGTCCTGCATCTCCTACCGTATAGCATCTTATTAGAGGGCATGCCAATGTTGGCATGATAACTATTGTTATATGAGAACTCAGCTAAAGGTAAGTGGTCATCCCAACTTCCTCCAAAATCGATAACACATGCACGAAGCATATCCTCTAGCGTCTGAATGGTCCTTTCTGACTGACCATCTGTTTGAGGATGATAAGCCGTGCTAATATGCAACCTCGTCCCCATAGCATCATGGAATTTCTTCTAAAACTTTAATGTAAACCGGGTGTCATGATTAGACACAATAGACACCGGCACACCATGACGAGTTACAATTTCCTTGATGAATAGATCTGCCAACCTCTCAGATGAATATGTCTCGCGGATTAGTAGGAAGTAAGCACTCTTCGTCAAATGGTCAACTATCACCCATATGGTATCATACCCTTTCGGGGTACGCGGAAGCTTCGTAATAAAATCCATGGTGATGTGCTCCCACTTCCACTCCAGTATATCCAAAGGTTGGATCTTCCCATACGGCTTCTGATGCTCGACCTTCACTTGTAGGCAAGTAAGGCATTTGCTGACATACTCCACCACATCACGCTTCATACCCGGCCACCAATAATCTTTTTTCATGTCTTGGTACATCGTTGTAGCACCAGGATGAATAGAGTATCGGGTCTTGTGAGCTTCATCCATGATCTTCATGCATAGATCCCCAAAATGAGGAATCCACATTCGTCCAAATCGGGTTCTAACACCAAGTGTGTTTTCACCCAAATCTCAACCAGACCTCTCATTCTTTCACAGTTAAGATGATCTTCTTTCAATGCCTCATCTTGAAAATATTTTACTAGCTTCATCACATCAGAGGTCATGATCAACTGGTACGCTTTCACCCGAATCGGTTCGGGTCTCTCTTTCCGGCTAAGGGCATCCCCCACCACGTTGGCTTTGCCCGGATGGTAATGGATCTCGTAATCATAATCCTTTATGAGCTCCAACCATCGTCTCTGCCTCATGTTCAGGTCCTTCTGCTCAAAGAAGTACTTTAGGCTCTTGTGGTCAGTGAATATGGTACACTTTGTCCCGTAAAGGTAGTGCCTCCAAATCTTTAACGCAAAGACCACGACTGCTAGCTTCAAATCATGGGTAAGGTAATTGACCTCATGAACCTTCAACTGTCAGGATGCATAGGCTATAACTTTTCCCCTTTGTATTAACACACACCCCAACCCCGAGTAGGAAGCATCAAAATAAACCACCAGATCTTTACTTCCATCGGGTAATGACAGAATAGGAGCTTGAGTCAACCTCGCCTTTAATTCCTCGAACGCCTTCTCTTGAGCTTGACCTCATACGAACTTCACATCTTTTCAGGTCAACTTGGTTAGTGGAGAAGAGATCTTAGAGAAGTCTTGAATGAACCTCCTGTAGTAGCCCGCCAAACCAAGAAACTACTAATCTCGGATGGCGTCTTTGAAGACTTCCATTGCATCACTGCCTCCAATTTTGTCGGGTCCATCATAATCCCGTCAGGATTCACCACATGACCCAAGAATTGAACCTCGCACAACCAGAATGCGCACTTGGAGAATTTAGCATACAACTTCTCCCTTCTCCGCGTCTCCAACACCTCTCGAATGTGACCGGCATGCTCCTCCTTACTCTTGGAATAAATCAAGATATCATCGATAAACATAATCACAGATTTATCCAACATCGGCCGACACACTCAATTCATCAAGTCCATAAAAGAAGCTGGCGCGTTGGTCAACCCAAATGACATAACGAGGAACTCGTAGTGACCATAACGTGTGCGAAAAGCTGTTTTAGGAATATCCTGCTCTTTCACCTTTAGCTGATGGTAGCCCGATCGAAGATCTATCCTCGAAAACCAATTGGCATCTTGAAGTTGATCGAACAAATCATCAATTCTCGGTAACGGGTATCAGTTCTTTACCGTTAACTTGTTCAACTCCCGGTAGTCAATACACTTCCTCATACTACTTTCATTCTTCTTCACGAATAAGACCGAAGCACCCCACGGAGAGATACTCAGCCGGATGAACCCCTTATCAAACAACTCCTGTAGTTGCTCCATCAGTTCCTTCATCTCGGTCGGAGCCAACCGATACGATGCCTTAGCAACAGGTTAGGCACCCGGTATCAAGTCAATCTAGAACTCAATCCCGCGGTCTGGTGGCACTCCTGGTAATTCTTCTGGGAACACCTCTGGGGAGCCACACAGAACCAGTACATCAGACAGTTATGGTGTTGGCATATCCACATCCTTCACGTATGCCAAGTAAGCACTACACCCATGCCTCATGCACTTTCCCGCCACCGCCATCGAAATCACCTCCCGGATAGTTGTAACTCGATCACCGTAATCTATCACCGAACTCCCGTCAGGTGCTGACAGTCTAATCACCTTCTTGCGATACACAATGTTTGCCTCGTAGTCCGCCAACCAATCCATTCCTAGGACTACATCGAAACCGCCTAAGGTCATCACGGACGGTCTAACAGGAAACTTATGACCTTCTAAATCAATGTCACAGCCTTCTATCATCTCAGAAATCTTGGTAGACTTACCTATGGCAGTTTCTACATCGAAGGGATCATCAACGCTTCTACTCCTAATGGGCAACTTAGCACAAAAGGCAACACAAATAAAATTCCTACTAGCACCGGAATCGAACAACACAAAAGAAAGAGTTTGGCTACTAGATACGTACTTGACATGACATCGGGGTCCGTTCTAGCCTCCTCCCTAGTAATCATGAAGGCTCTACGCTTGCCTTTGCCCTTTCGTCCCAACCATATTCTTCTTCGCACCGGAACCCTTAGCCCTCGGCTTCTTGCAGTCCCTGCTCACTTGACCCTCTCCACCACAGTTAAAACATCTAGCCACACGACAATCCTTTGCTATATGCCCCGACCTCCCACACTTAAAGCATAAATTTGACCCCAACCTACATTCTCCAATATTCCCTTTAGCACACTTACTACACTTCCTCGTCTCCACACCGGACGAAGCTACACGCTGGTCATCCGTCCTGGCAACCTTGTTGTTTGGAGTGTAACCCCCATGTTCAACCCGCTTTCTATTCCAATTCTTGTCGCCGCTACTCTTCTTGTCCACTTCAATCGCGGTCGTCTCCTTCACCGCCCTAATTACCTCAATCACCATAAATGGCAGAATCATCTTCATAACCTGTTGCACCTCCTCTACAACTGCCTCCTTCATTGAGGCCCTTAAGTTAGCACTCTAATCTCCTCCATCTGGATGAGGGGTCTCGGGTTCTTCATGAACCACCTTTTCGGCTCTAGACCTTCCTCGTGTAGCCCATGGTTCAGCACCATGACCTCCACCACGTGAAGCTTTCGATGATCTACCACCGGCCATCCTCTAATACACTCTATGATTCAAACACCAACATGGTCATTTAAGGGAATAGCTCAGTTTATGTCAAGTATAGTAAGTCCCTAATTATAGTGTCCAGTTATTATTAGCCACTTACTTTACTCTTCATACCCCAAGCATTACCTATCCTGACTATATCAATATCTAAATCTACTAACAACATATAAACCACATAACATGCGCACGTAATACCAGTTACCATTAAGAAAATACCTGATGGCACGCAGCTACTCGGACTAGCATCCTTTCCCTTTCCGTCCCATTTTCAGTTTAAGTTTAGGTTTATTTTGAAAATTTACCCGTTTCACTTAAACTTTGGCTCTGATACCAACTTGTAAGGCCCCATTCCTAGGACGCTCACAACTGGTCAACCATCGCAAATAAAACATATATTTTCATTAACTCAGAGAAATCTTTGCAGTAGAAACATTTAAACACCCATTTCATTATAATCACGTTTGCAAAATAATACATTGTTGACTGGTTACAAAACATTATTATTTGCATTACATCATAAAAATGTCATATTTCTATCAAATGGATCCCATCCAAAATTACCAAGTAGCTGCCCCGTGCCATCTTCAGTAATGCTCACATGCCAACTGGAAAATGCATAATAAGTCAGCGTTGCTAAGTGAGTTCTAGTTTTATAAATACATTGCATTACATTCCATTCATTAAAACATTTTTATTATTATCGCACGTGATCACACATCGTACATACATCAAGGTAATAGTTATTATCTTCATCATCGTTCGTTTTGTACATTTCGCACAATTCGCACATTTCGTACTTATCGCACTTTTCGTACTTAATTATATTTTCACTTTTATCTAGGTCCTGTCATATGCTTAACCCCCCTCTTAAGCACAAGGCCATATCATTTAGGGTTAAACGACAAGGACCCCATATCGCACATATCGCACATATGGAGTGGTCACTAGGACAGACTACCCCTGTGTGTGTGAACTCTTATGGGTTAGCCAAAATCACACGTTGTATGACACACAGTATTAGGAAATCGCACGTATTGGAGTAGTCACTGAGACTAAACTCTTACTGTGTGTATGAACCCTTATGAGTTAGCCAAAATCACACGATGTAGATACACACACAGTTGAACACTCCCCCTATTCGTGTGAACTCTTATGGGTTAACCAAAATCGCACGATGTATGACACACAGTAATTAGGAAATCGCACGTATTGAAGCAGTCATCGAGACTGAACTTACTATGTGTATGAACCCATATGAGTTAGTCAAAATCGCATGCTGTAGATACACGCACAGTTGAACTAACAACTCTCAATTAGGTGTGAACCTCCTTTCATATGCTTGCAAGACTTTTCATTCATTCATTATGTTCCACTTTCATTATCTTAAATCTTTCACTTTGTTAAGATAATACTTTACATTCATTAACAATATCACACCACGTAAAGTCATATCATCATACATAATAGGGAACATAATAGAACATAACATGCAATCATACATAATCATCATGCATCATCATTCACACATCAATCATGTATAACATCATACTTAAAATCATCATCATCTTATATCATTCATGCCCATCACATCAGCTATGACCTCAAAAGTCAACTTACATGAACCCCCGAGAACCTCCCAAGTCAAAACCTATATTTGCACTTTTCCCCGAAATTCCGAAAATAAACTAAATCTTCGTCCGCACTTCCTCTTGCTCATCCGCATTTCTTATTGTTCATCTGCATTTCTTATGTTCATCCGCATTCCTTATGTTCATCCGCATTTCTTATGTTCATCCGCATTTCTTATTGTTCATCCGCATTTCTTATGTTCAACCACCTGCCTGGACAAGATAAATCTGCTTCAACGTCAGAATCACCAGAACCAGATTCAACAGCTTCTGCACTTATGGCTGATTCCTCTTCAACATCTTAGGTAAGTACTACTGACCAGCTGTTTAATAATCATGGTTGTTTAGAATGTAATAAATTCTAAGAAAGTATAGATTCAAAATTTACTAGGTTATTAGATCATAATGATAGCTTAGTAAAGGACCTGGAACTGTGCATGGAGGCGAATAGAGTGTTAAAACAAAACGAGCACAGTTACAAGGAAAAGATAGACCTATTGAATAAATAGCTTAGGGAAACAGAGG
>BJCM01266431.1:0-12311 GCA_018326385.1 Flaveria bidentis | reverse complement strand
ATCGTACCCTAGCCGTCCAGAGACTCAAGAACACTTGTTCCAAGTTCATAGATCGTAGTTAATCATCTTGCAATCATTCTTAACATTTTGATTCATTATTAGATTGATTATACTTGCGTTCTCACTGATTGGATCCCCAATAAAATAGGATTCCGCATTATTTGGTTTGATATACACGTAAATCAGTTAGTACTCCGTATCTAAACGGTCCTAATAAATTTGAGGAGTCATCCAATATAGTTGTTAATGAGCACACTCCTTGTGTTAGGGGGAATGGACTTGATCGTATCTTTGATTTAGAATTGTTTCCAAACTATTCTAAGCCATCTTATGAGAATGTTTTAGTTGGAACAGGTGTTCAAAATGATGTTGATGCTACTACTGATGATCAACTGTTTGAGCTACCCAGATCTCTTCCAAGTTCTCCAAGAGATGCAACAAATCAAGCTTCCATTATTTACAGATCAGATAGCATAACTATATCAAGGAATAGTGAAGCTTCAACAAGTGAATCACCTGCTGATCCTCAAAACTCATAAGGTGATCCTACACAACACCCAACTAATGGAAGAAGCATCTTGAAGGAACAGGCAACTGTTGATGCTACTTCACAACCATTCACTGATGATGTTTCTCATTCATTCAATCAGTCCTTATTGAATGACTTTGAAACAACAACTGGATAAAGTGTTACAGTTCCTGAGCAGAATATGTCCAACTTGGATCTATCTCTACAACTGGAAGTGATTCCTCATCTTAGGATTCGTAACACTCATCCAACTGAGAACATCATAGGGGATGTCTCAGAAGGTGTGAGAACAAGAGGGCAGACTCATCATGGGAATGTCTGCTTGTACTCATGCTTTTTATCCCAGATGGAACCCAAGAAGGTCGAAGATGCCTTGAAAGATAGTAGTTGGCTTGAATTGATGCAAGAGGAGCTACTTCAATTCAAGAGACAGAAGGTTTGCAACCTATATCCGCTACTATCCGGTCAAGTACCTATAGGCACTAAATGGGTTTTTAGAAACAAGAGAGATGATAGAGGCTTGAGTATCAAGAACAAGACAAGACTAGTGGTTCAAGGATACACCCAAGAGGAAGGAATCGTTTATACTGATGTCTTTGCACATGTTGCAAGACTTGAGGCAGTTAGGATCTTCCTTGCTTATGTTGCATCCAAGAATTTCATTGTCTAACGACTTTATGTCAAATGTGCCTCTCTATATGGGGATATAGATAAGGAAGTCTAATGTGTGCCAACCTCCAGTATTTGAAGACCCACAACACCCCAAGTGTGCCTGTAGACATTGACCAAGGTCCCGGGTCAGTAGGCTTAATCTCCTTATCTTTCACTGACATTCTCTTCAAAACTGATAAAGAGATAACATCCCTCAATGGCAATGAAGTTGATCTACACCACCCTCTCCAAGATCAACAGAGCCTAGAGAGATCCCTTATCTCGAGCCCCCATCAGCAACCCATAACTAAGGTGAGTCCCACTAATGTGGAGGGGACTCATGCAGATTCAGATGCCACTACAGAAGGCGCCTCAATGGACCTTATGGACAGTGGTAACATCTCTGAGACTGAATCTATGGCAACCATGCCTTTTGATGACTCTAAAAGAGACATTATTAAGCAAGGGAAACCAGGGTGCCAAGAAACCACAACTAGTGGTGAGGCTGAGCATACTAGGTATGTTACCTCATCTCCCCATGATTCTTCAAAAGAAGATGAGGGAAGCATGAAACTCCTCATTCAAGACCTTCTTTCTAAAGTCTCAAACCTTAAATCATTGGTTAGGACTTTAGAAGAAAGGCCTGCCACTCGGCAACTTGAGATTGACAATCTCAAGGCTAAACTAGCTGAGAAACTGATTGAGAGATCTGTTAGGCATGTACCTTTTCAGGTCTCCTTGACCTCTTCCTCCAGCTCATCTAGCTCTCAATATGATGCTACCAAAAATGGGGAGAGTGTTCAGAGACAAACACTTGAGGACCCATAGAGCCAAACTTCAACTTCAACACTTTCAGCTCCATTCATAACTTTGTCTGAGCCATCCCAAGTTGTACTTCAAATCGACCCAAGGATGCTCAGAGATCTCTACAGACTCTTTTCCAAGTTTCTATTGAGATCCTCCATTGATCAGCCAAACCCTGATGCTGCCATGATGTACTTTGGAGCAGAAGAGCTTCAGAGGATATGTGCACCTTCTACCACTGTGGAGGAAGTTGGTCAACCAAAGGTCCAAATGGAACCTGAGATTCAATTCGAAGGGGAAATGAAGACTGATGGTCAAGCAACTGAAACAGTTGGGACAGAATCTACACCTCCTCAAACTTCCGAAGCAGAAGTTAAAGCCTCGGAAGAACAACCAAAATCTTCCGAAGCCGAAGTGGAAGCTGCAGAAGGATTGTTCTCACTGTCCGAGGATGTAACCATCACAGATGCAATCCTAGAACTTGCATCCGAGGTGAATAGTGAGGAGTTTCTGGATCTACCTCTAGCCTAGACACCTTCTCTGCCTTTCTCATAATCAGAATCCACTCTCCAAGAACCACCAAAGTCAAGCTTTTCAAAGGATAACAAAGGGAAGAAGATGATGACTGCGGAAGGGATTCAGGAAGAGGAGAATATTGAAAAATTAAAGAGAAAAGGACGACTTCCAACTGGGAAGCTATTGGCTGCCAGTACAAAAGCAGCTGCAACCAACCAGGAGGTTGTCTACAACAAAAAAGAGAGAAGAAATCATTGATCAGCTCATTCAGCTTGAAGCTGCCAATGAAGAAACACTCCTGCTACCACTAGAGGAGTTGGTGAAACTGAAAAAGGCAACCAGGCTGCAACATGAACTACAAAAAGAAGCAGCTAGGTTGGCCTTAGAGGAAGAAAAGGAAAAAGAACAGAAGGAGGCTGACAAGCAGCTTAGGCTTCTTTCTTCAAGAACTGTCTCCACACAACAATGAAATGATCCTTTGGCTCTTCAACAAAGAGCAGGATCAAATGGAGAAAGAAAGAAAGAGAGCTGCAAGAGAAAATATGAAGGAGAAGAAGAAGAAGAAGGAAGAAGAAGCAAGGGTCACTGCAACCAAGAAGCTCAGTGAGAAAGCCTGGAAGAAAGACTATCTCTGGGCTCATGGCTTCTCTGGAAGGCAGGTGGGTCCCATGTCAGAAAGGACACTCCAACGGATTGTTAGTGAAATCAAGACTGACATCCGTTTGGGAAAAAGAAGAGAGATGTACAAAAGGGTACAGGGGATGACCTTCACTGCAACCATTTCACCCCAACCTGAACCAATTCCATCTCCATTCACCATCAAAACTAAACCCTTCACCCCTGAACCTACACCTTTACCCTTATTCACTCCATCTCCTCAACCACCTAAACTTCCCATCCTTCAACCCAAAACACTTCCTAGAACCTCTACATCACAACCTACCCTACAACCTTCCAAACCATCCCATCAGCCTTCCAAACATCTCTCTCTCGAGGAGTTCAAGGCAATCAAGACAAAGCTCACCAACTACACAACTTTGAGTGAAATTTCATGTGAGGAAGACTCTGTCAACATTACCTATGTTGATAGATCTTCACGTTCCCTCACAAGAGATCATTTTCTTGATTTGCCCAGAGGGACACTGGACTAGGCTGCTAGACTTCTAGGCCTCAACTTAGACTCATTAAATGATGAAGAGAAGAGACTAAGAAAAAAGATGGTAACTCTGCTGGATACAAAGAAAGAGGACAAGATTTCTAGTCAGACTCTTGTGCCTAGAAAGAAAATACTCTAGTGGAGGTTCGATGAAGCTACTCACAACTTTGTTGTGGAAAGAGAGAATGGTGAAGTCAATAGACCGAATGCCACCTCTCTGCTACACTCTAGTAGATTTGGTATTGCTGAGTTAGCAGAGAAACCATTCTCCAACCCCTCCAACTTTGAAACTGCTACTCTCATCAAGAATCATCTCAGCAGTCTTCATCTGGCTGAGTTAACTGTAAAAGCCAAGATTGAAGAAGAATTGAAGTTGAGAAGAAAGGAAGACAAGGAAAGACCTCCTACCAAGGGCACAACCTTTCTACAGATGGTGGAGGGTCCCAAATTAGAACCTATAGTTAGATAGGAATATGATTAGCTCCCATCAACTAACTCTTTTTCAGAGGGCCACAACAAAGGGTACATATCATTTAGGGTGACAGACTGGAGTTCCTGTCAATGAAAGATTTATACAAACTTCTAAGCACCACATCATGGAAGAACAAGGAAACTGATAAATACTTACTCTCCTTGGTGCTGAAGGTTTTGAGAAGCAGAAACAATTGAGGTTTTGGTAGCATCAGCCTAGGGGGAGTTTGTTGGATCAGGAAGAAGGCTGGTGCAACCAAAACCAAATCACTTAGACAATTTTGGTGCTACCTACAAAGGCTTCTGAAGCTAAGAATAGAACTTCCGAAGGTTGTAGAGTTCTTCCGAAGATAAAGTGAAAGATCAACTTCCAAGGACAAACTCTACTTCCAAAGACAAATAATCTACTTCAGAAGAAGCTTTCAAGCCTCGAAAGAAGTAGCCTCTTCCGACGTATAAGTGGTTTCGGAAGTATTTGTTCTCCCGGAGCAATTTAACCTTCGGAAGACACTACTATGAACTAGTGGACATAAGTATGGTCTCTGACACTCCATTGCAGACCTCTAATACAACATGGCATCTTCTCAAAGAGCCATGTAGTTGATTATACTTTATTCCACTATTCACCTTTTATGAAAGTACAAGTTACCAACTTTATTTGGTGACAAAAAGGTAAGTCAGGGACATGTCTGACTACCATATCTCAGATAAGGCTTTATCTAAGATACCTTAAACTATAGTCTTGTAGTATAGGCTTTAGTTATAGGATCCCAGCAGTTATTAAAGTATATCCGGCTGTAGGTAGTATTATATATAGTTTGTCATTGTAACTCATAACATACTGCTTGTAAGAGTCTTGGAATATTTGAGTTGAGAAGAAATATATGCAAGTACCTTGAAAATTACCTCTTGTGTTCCTTTTTAATTACTATATTGTGATCAACTCTCATTGACTCTATCTTTATCCGATTGTTGTCCAAGTGAGTTTGAGAGAAAAACAAAGTGTTAGTGACATAAACCGATCCTGCATAGGTAACCTCAGATGATAACCTGTGGAGTAATGTAATTAGATACATTAGTAATATTATGTAAATGAGGTGTTATTAGGGTGTGTATAATGAAAAGTAGTATTAGAAGAGTTGTATTGAAATACCTGGAGTCTTTGATCAAAGTAGTGGCCTTGATGATAATAAAAAATGTATTTGTTAAACGTGGTATACGAATGAAAATAAGGACAGGTTTATTGTGATTGTGAATTGTGATGTTAAATAGTGAAGTATATATAATAGAAAATTAAGATTTATTTATGTTAACATTGAAAGTTAATTTTAGTATGATATTTCATCTACTAATTTTGGAAACTGAATTTTGAATTTAAAATAATATGTGTACCACAATTATATTTTTATAAATATGATTCTACTGATTTTTTGGGATGAGATTTTTGAAGATACTATATTTACAAGGTTAAATAATATATTAAATATGGGAACTTTAAATAAAAACATTTTAAGTTGCACATTAAATGTCGAATATTTGATTTTTTTTAAAAAGGTATACATGCATGAGATATGTAATAATTGAATATTTTAGGAATTGTTTTCGAATTTCAAAATATAATATATGTACAACACTAATATTATATAAATATGATTCTTCATATCATATGATAGGAGATTTTGAAAGATACTGTATTAGAAAAGTTCACAAAGTACATTAAATTATCGGTTTTAATTTGTTTCTTTTAGTTATTGTATAGTAATCTATCCAAGAAGAGTGGTAATTTATAAGGATTTTAACTGCTAATTTAAATTGTGAAATTTAAATTTGCTTAAAATAATAATATATTAAATATGGGAACTTTAAATATAAACATTTTAAGTTACAGATTAAATATCGAATATTTGATTTTTTTTAAAAAGGTATACATGCATGAGGTATGTAATAATTGGATATTTTTGGAATTTATTTTTCGAATTTCAAAATATATTATTTGTGCAACACTACTATTATATAAATATGATTCTTCATATCATATGGTAGGAGATTTTCAAAGATACTGTATTAGAAAAGTTTACAAAGTATATTAAATTGTGGGTTTTTGTTTGTTTCTTTTAGTTATTGTATAGAAGAATTGTAATTTATAAATTGTGAAATTTAAATTTTGCTTAAAATATGTGCACACATTCTAACTCTTTAGTTTATGATTGTATAAATGGATTGGACTATTAATGATGTGTTGCTGATATTATTTTAGGTAAAAGTTAATGTTGATAAATCATATTAATGTAAAATTATAGTATGAATTAATGATAATTGAATTTGAATTTAGTTTTTAAAATAAAGTAAGCATAATTAGATGGATTTTATTATCTTTTTGTAAACAATTACTATCATAACAATTATAAATATTTGATTGACATTATTTCTTTTTCTAGTTTTAATGGTATGATTACCAGTATTGTTTATAGTTAAAAAATAATATGCAAAACACATTGACCCTGGAAATATTCCAAAAAATTACAATAAAAAGGCTATTGAATCAATTGAATTCCCTACAAAGCTTAAAATGATAAAAATATCTTACTTCAAATAAACAATCAAAATTTACCTCATTTATTTGACTCAGTGCAATTTTAAACACTTAGCAAGAGTTGGAAATAGAAAGAGCAACCTCTAGTGAAGAAAAAAGTTCATGAATGATGTTTTCCATGGAAGAGTAATTAGTCATTTACAACCCTTGTAAAAATGCAACTAATATATAAGTTCAACCAAAAAATGCAACTTTATGCTTACTGAAGTAATACTCAAAGCTCATAACGTGAAATGTTGGACAAATTTATAACCCAATTCAAACAGTTGCCTCAAATAGCACTTGATTTCACGTGTTCTAGCTTGAAATATAAACATGCCATTTCTAGAAACAATTAGCACGTCACATGAATATAGTCACAAAAGATAAACCAAGATATATTTTTCATCGTGTGTAGCAACTAATGAACTATTCGAACATGAAATTCCTAGAAGCAATTAGCACAACACATATAGTCACAAATCACAAAAAGATTTTTACATGATGTTTCTAATCTGTAATATATACAACTAAGAAGACACTTATTGTCCAGTACGACACTGTTACCGGTCGCATTTTGTCTTAATCGAATTCAACTCACAAACTATAAATTCGAGATTCTTAAAACTCAAAACACCAACAATCACACAATCAATGTCAATAAAAACATTAATATGTGTAAATGTATATTAAGAATGGGTTAAATTAGTATAATGTTGATGTAACAATCAATATATATTTAAAGTAAAACTAAGATTATAGGGTATAAACACATCATCATAATGTTGATTTAATAAAACATGAAAATCAAGAACATACAAAAAAACAAATCAAAAGTATTAGTCTTATAACCAATCAAAGAATCAAATAAATCAAATTCATTGGCAATGTGGTTTAGTTTTACCAATTGAAAATGTAACCATAGTGAGATTGATTACTTTAAAAAAAATCAAAATCATGTTTCTAATGGTCATAATAGAAGCAGATTGTATAGTAAATCCAAAACGTCCTAAACCAAACATGTTTTGTAAAATCGAACCTAAATCGAAGCAATCATGCTAAGCATAATGAACCAAAATCAAACCAGAATCGAACCACTCAGAAACATGTTTTGTAAAATGGAACCATAATCGAATAAAAAAGAAACATGTTTTGTAAAATCGAACCAAAATCGAACCAAAATCGAATCAAACATAAACATGTTTTGTAAAATCGATCCAAAAAGAAACAAAAACAGAAAAAAATCAGAAACATGTTTAGTAGAATCGAACCAAAAACCAACTAAAGTTGCAATGAAATCGAACCACTATTGGAAAATAATAGAAGGGTACCTAAGAATGGCCGGATAATCCAAGAGATGCAAACAAAGGTACAGAGGGAAAACCAAAACATGAAGTTCGTCTGCGGCTGTGGATGATCGATTAGGGTTTGATGAGGTTTCTTCTGCATAAAACCAATTTGCAAAATGTTGAATAACATATATATTTCATCTAATAAACAAAGATCGGAGGGAAATAAAACCTTTTAACTTGTGCTTTTTAATTAAAATGTTAGCAAGTTGTCAACTTTAAAACAAAAATGAAAATAAAATCTATTTTAACAAATGAAACATAATGCATAAAGAAAATCTAGGTACGGACCGTTACAACACAAATTGTTGTTTTTTAGTTAAAGTAGTAGCAGTAAAAATTGTTGTTTTCAATAATTCTGTAACAAAAAAGCAACAATTATCAAACAAAGAGAATTTAATGATCAAACATAAAGATTGAGGAAACCAACGGAAATTATTATTAAACTGGAAAGCTACAAACAACAACACAATTGTTTACCTTCGAACAAAACTACATGAACTGGTAGATTTGGAGTTTTGATAGTAAATCACAACAGATAACTTCAGTGGTTGTAAACCAAGCTCCTACAACACCAAAACAATAGGAGCTACGCAACAATCATTTGAATGCAACCTCGAACCAAAACAATGCACACAACAAACTCCCTATTCAAATCTGTTAAAACAATTATCAAAATTAACTAAGTCAAAATATGTTAAACATTTGGTTTATTATATATAAATCTCAACATATAACAAATAGGGAAGAAGAACAAGAACAACAAAATAGGTTTATAAATGGCAACATATAACGAAATAGAGTGAATATGATTAAGAAGAGACTCATATAATTGAATGAATAAATAACCAAGTTCGTATGGTTATGGTGACAGCATCGACGGATAACAGGTGAGAAATCGACACATATAATGCTTTAGGCAAAGAGAAGAGCATAAGAATATTACCTGTTCGTACGGTTGCGGTGATAGCACCGGCGGATGAGAGTTGCAGCGGCCTGTAGTTGTCGCCGATTGGAGGAGAAGGTGAAAATATGAATTAGGGTTTTAAAGGAGTGTTTCAAATATCTTTTATCTATACCCGGATAGTAAATCGGGTCCAAATAGATCCGCATGTTGAATATAAAGCTTATTATTAGGTTGTAATGCTATAAGCAGACACGTGGCAATGAGGTATTGAAAACATGCCATGTGGATACATTTAACCTAAATTGTTGACAAGTGGCTAAAACTTTTTGGTTTATTATATATGAAGATAGTTTTGTGAGAGTTTTTAATTACGGTAAAACTTTTATTGCAAAAACATTTTACCGTTAAAAGTTATGGAAGATGATTCACAATGGAGTCCTTAAAAATATTTGAGTGTGTTTAGTATATTATATAAAATTGATTTTAAGTGGTTGTGATGAATGAGAGAGAAGATGTTATTGTGAATTGGTATATTTGAAAAATCACCGTTCAATCCTTATAATTTTTTAAATACTTTTTAAAGTGGTTGTGAGTGGATGAGAGAGAGAAAAAAATAATGATATGAGTGTAAAAAATATTATTTAATTGAAAAATAGAGAGAAAATATAGTGTTTCTTAGTGTAATCATATGAGTAAAGATAAAAAACCTATGGAAAGGGCTTTGAATAGTTTAATCTAATCATGTTTAGATGTGGCTGATTCTTGACTAACATAGCTTAATCTAGCCCTGATTTTTCTAGATCAATAGATCATTATTTTTGTAGTAAACATTGTATTGCTTTTTATAACAGCAAGACCTAAATATTTTCTAAGATAAAATAATCACATCATGCAGAATTAACCTTTTAATTGATGTTACACCACTTACATTTGATTACTTGGTCGTCATATGAAGTAAATACATTTAGAATATATTTGATACCACTCAGAAAAGTATATATAAAATCTAACCTTAGACATATTGATCTTCATAAATTTCAATCTAAAATTGGCCGCTTATTTTATTAAGTAGCACACTATACTAGTCATTTTTGAAGATGATAAATAGTTTGTATATACAATAATACTCGTAAATTATGCCCTTTACACATTCTATATTTTGCTAACTTCCCATTCTAAACGGTGAATCATGTGTCCTGCAAGCACAACGTATGAAGAAAAAGAATTAGAGTTAGCAAGATACGCGAATTGTGGAGGTTCAATATGAAGTCAAGTCAAAAGAGGTTGGTTTAGTTGTGTCTACTTGTGAAATACTAATGTGTTGATTAGTGAAATACTAATAAGTAATTTTTTGGAGAAATACTAATGTGTTGATTAGTGAAATACTAATAAATACTAATGTGTTGATTAGTGAAAAAGAATTAGTGAAATACTAATAAGTAATTTTTTCACAATAATAAAATATTAAAATACAATCCACGAGGTTATATGTAATATAAGTGTATTTTGGAGAATTTTAACTTTCAAAGCTCTTCTACTCATTTTGATCTTTTAGCTAAATCTTTTGATTTGACTCATTTGAGTAAATTGTTCATTATAGATTCCATAAAGATATGAATCAAGATTTAGGTCAAAATACTAAGAAGATGTGTGTGTTAAGACTTGTTATGCTAAGTGAGATGTCATAAACACAAATAGTTGGTCAGCCTCTTCTGGCTAGCAGAACTAGATTAGCTAGCGCAACTCAGGACCATGACTAGTCACTTCCACTTGGAGTGGTCAAACCTGCTCCTTTTTTAGACGTGAGCAAAGCATAGAGCAACCTATTGCTAGCATTACGTACTTCTTATGATCTCAAAATTATTTTCCCTTTTGGTGAGATTGTTCCATACATGATCTACCAAGTTCAAAAAATGTTTGTTGTCCATATTACATTTTGCACACGAAAATGGTTGTTAGGGAATACTATGCCACATGTGAGCGACACAAATCAGTACTTAATGGTTTTACCTTTTCATATGATATCTTAGATCAAGCTTTTATGATCTTGACGAACTATGTGAATGATCAACCATGTAGACAAAGGTGGTTGTCAACTGCAATGGGGATATGCTTAGATGGGAGTGCATGTTCGTGTGGATTAGGGTCATCTAGCTGCATTCTAGGGTGCATGGGGTAGACTTAAGGAGCCTTTCTTTTGGTAAGTACCACTCGATTATGACATACAAACCATCTTAAAAATAGATATCATTTCCATCTGTTGATACATATCACATAAACAAATTACCAACACTTTAATGAGGACCTTATCAGTAAATCAAACAGTCAACAAACTAAGAAGAATACTAGAGACAATTTAGGAAGGGAATTCATCTAGCTGCATTCTAGGGTGCATGGGGTAGACTTAAGGAGCCTTTCTTTTGGTAAGTACCACTCGGTTATGACATACAAACCATCTTAAAAATAGATATCATTTCCATCTGTTGATACATTAGTATAACATAAACAAATTACCAACACTTTAATGAGGACCTTATCAGTAAATCAAACAGTCAACAAACTAAGAAGAATACTAGAGACAATTTAGGAAGGGAATTCAAAAATTAATCTTCCACAAACTAATTAGTAAAAAGCACATTTTTTAGAAGGATAACCAGACCACTATCCTATGAACTCAATATCCCTTAAAACAAGAATGACATGGAAACTACTTCCCTTACTTGACCCATTAAACATACAATAAAAATTAGAAATTAATTGACTTGAGAATAAATGACTCAAAAATATGCATTCACATGGACTCTCTTCTTTATCACTCTTTTGGACAAGTTGCATAGAAATGAGAAATCCCACGAGCCCGTCTCCAATTTCCAATTGAGTTTTGTCTCATTTAACCATATAGCGTTTTGTTGTGTAAAAAACTCATGTTTAGAAAAGTGATTTTGGAAACAAACTGGCCGTAAGGTAGTGGGATCAGGAACCGATTCAGTTATGAATGTTTGGACCTTCACCATATAATTGGACATTTAATATTAAATTAAATATTATTATTTTTTTATTTTTTAAATTACTTTTTCTTTAAACTCTTATATTTTTTTAATTAGCACTCGAGATCAATATTTTATTTAAAGAAGTGTAAGTGTGTGTGCGTATGTATATATATATATGTATATATATACATATACATATCTATATATATACATATATATATATACAAATATATATATATATATATATATATATATATATATATATATATGTATATATACACACACACATATGTACATATATATTCATATATACGTATGTATATGTGTATATATATACATATATATATATATATATATATATATAAA
>BJCM01266430.1:0-33688 GCA_018326385.1 Flaveria bidentis | reverse complement strand
AGCTCTATCTTGGGTCATGAGATAGTGATTACTGAGGAGGATTTGAGACGGGTCTTAGGCTTGGGTGAGGACGGAAGCCACCCAACTAAGCTACATCCCCTGACTGTCCGGGGATGCTTCATGAGGATCAAGTACGTCGGCGACTTAAATGTCGGGGTGCTGAACAAGAGTAACATGTGCCCTCAATTTAAGTATCTGGCACATGTGATCCTGAAGTGCATAGCCTCCAGGCGTGGAGGATTTGACGACCTCTTTGACCAAATCCAGAACACTTATGTAGCACTGGTACTTAACCACCCGTTCAGTTTTTCCCGCATGATTTTTTCCTACATGATCGAGAACTTAGAGGCCAAAGGCAAGGAAGGCTTCTGCATCTGTACCCCCGATTCCTACAGATGATCATTGACGAGAAGCATCATTCGCTGCCTAAGGAGAGTCATGATGCAGTCTCTCTCGAGGTCATGGATGACACCACCCTTGGGAGGATGAAGGTTTACAGGGGCAAGCAGGTGAAGCCCCCTATAAGGAGATTGTTTGGGCATCTGGCCTGGGATGACTACGTGGCGCCAACAAGGAGGAAGTGACACCATGATGATAGTGACTCGGACATTAAGCAAATTGCTCTACCCTCCGATGACTCCGACGGTGATGATCACAATATTGATCAGGGAGGGGATGGTTAGGGTGGACCCGAACCAGCTCCTATTCACCCTGATTTCTAGATGAAGGAGGAGGAGGAGCCTGATGAAGAGCCTCTTGTGCGAACGGTGGGGAGTCGGATCGTAGCCACGGAGAGAGGTCTTAGGGTGGTTGGTGGACACCACAGGGAGTTCTGGGATGCTGCTGTTGCTGATACAGATCCATCATATACCCCGAACCCACCCAGCAGCCAAAGGGGAGCCACTGTGTCTAAGGGCTCGAGGAGGAAGAGAATGGCTCACCCCTATGGCAAAAAGGGGAAGTGGCAAAGATTTACATTGACCTCTACTATTGCCACAGCCACCACCTCATCCACCACTGCTACCACAAACACTACCACACCACCTATCACTACCACACTCCCATCCACCACCACTACATCCTACCATTCACCACCCACTCATATGCCACCACCCATATTCACCACAGCCACCACTACCACCACCAGCCACCAAGCCGGTCCCTCATCATGCACCATTTTCACCACAGGATCCTCTCTACCCTCCATTGGGGTAGAGGAACAACTAGGAGCACTTAAACGTATGGTGCTAAAGTTGTTAGCTGCTGATGAAGAGAAAGCTACCCAACTAAGTCAGCTTGTGGAGCTAAATGCTACACAAGCACAACAGATTGCTCACTAATCACAGCATATTGCACAACAAGCGCAGTAGATCTCCCAACTCCAAGAGCAAAATGACCAATTAGTGAAGAGTATTGAGGAGTTGGAGGCAACTAACAAGACTATCATGCTCAAACTCAAAGGATCAAAAGATGAGCCTCTGAAGATAAGAGAGGGTGATGAAGATGGTGATGATGATGAAGATGATGATGATAGTGATGATGATGAGATGAGTGAAGATGGAGAGACAAGGGGAAGGCAGAATGATGATACTGATGAAGAAGGAGATGCAGCTACATCTGCCTTAGCTCAGGGTCAAAAGAGAAGGACAAAGAGAAATCAAGACCAAGGAGCATCATCTTCTGCCCCATCTGCTGAGAAGCCAGCCATAAAAGACAAAAGTAATGCTTAGAAGTTTCTGTATTTGAAAACTTTGTAATTGAAACTTGTATTAAACTTATGTACTTAATGTTTATGTATCTTTATCAAATGTTTGATTGTTTTGATAAATTACTAACTGTTGATGTATCTACATGTTTGAATCAAGCAGATCAATCATCTCAGCAAGATGAGTATGATGTTACTCCCCTTCAGCAAATCAAGTCTCAACTTACAATGATTCTTGATTTGCAAGGGATAGTTAGAAGGTCTGTAAGCTATACTCTAGAAGAAGGAGAAATCATTCATGACCTTACTGATGAACAACTTGCCGAGATGTTCCGGCTCAACTCAGACGAGATTGTCAAGGATGCTCCTACTTTTGAAGTTACAAGTGACGATGAGCTCAATGACATAGAAATCAAGATAGAGGATGTCACTACTGAGCATTATCCTGAGTACACTGACTGAGAGGGAAATATGGTCACCAACTAGGGTGATACTCTCGGTAATGATACGTTTGATAAGCTCGATCGGATGGAGAAAGAGACGGAGAAAAATGAGGGTCAAGCCCAAGCCTCTGACGCCGATGTTGACATCAAAAAGGCTGAATGGGCGGCCTGTTTTGCTGAGATCTGAGCCATGCGCACTGCACAAAAGCCTAGTGTCTACACTAAGCTATGCAAAGTCAAGAAACACCTAAAGGTGTCAGGCAAGATTATAGAATGGGCTTATTTTAAGGATCTAAATGTATATGCAAGAAGAGAGAAAAGGGCATAGAGTACTTTAGATTTCCACACGATATAAAGACTCTCCCCGATTTTGAGCTAAACTAGTTGGCACGCCTATAGTTTTTGTATGCTGACCCGATAAAGAAGTCAGGCTGGTTTGAGGCTGCATTAAGGAAAGAATACCACACTAGCTGGGTTAACTTCAGACCTCAACAACCGATGAGGTACATTAGAAGGTCTGAAGTTGATTCCATTACTAGAAAGCCTAAGGTAGTGCTGAAGTGGAGTCCTCCACGTACTATGTCCTAGATCCCGCTAAGAGAAATGCCACAAAACTTCACTCCACACTTCAAGTGGTGGTATTACGATTGGAGAACAGGTGAAGCGGTCATAGTCTTGCAAAAGGAGAGCCAAATGGATACTATTCGGGTATTTGACCCTATGTGGCTGACTAACTTGTCTGCTGATGATGTATATACCTTATACAAGTGGCCACTGTTCTGTGATTCACAAGATATTGTACAAGCCCTCCAGTTTCAAAATGTCATAAGACTCTATTTTGCATTTGAGATAAATGCTAGAGTTACAAGAGAGGAAAAGTACAAGAAATTCGAAGAGCTGATGAAGAATGTTAGACAATGATGTAAACTAGGTCCAAGGGGGAGTTTGTTGACACATGTGTACCTAGTTAGGAGCTTAATATAATATGTCTATCATGTCTTACATATATGTAATTGAACGGAGAATGAATGAAATACAAAGTGTGGTTGATGTTTATAATGTTTAATATTTCATTGTTTATTGTGTGATAATTTATACTGAACTAAATATATAGGTTTGTGGTTGTTATAGAAAATATAATGATTGAGAAATGTGTTTAAACTTAATCGTGTGAAGTTCTCATGCAAATGGACCATGCTAATGGACCATACGCATGAATACTTCATGCTAATGGACCAGTCGCACGATTGAACCAGGAGACTGGATAAGTCGCACGATTGAGACATAATATTGACTCAGTCGCACGACTGAACCTTCAGTCATGCGGATGGATCAACCGCATGATTCAGTCGCACGACTGAACCATGCTATTGTTTCAGTCGTACGATTGGAAGACCCTAACCTATAAATACCACCTAATTCATGGAAGACGTAACAATTCGAATACCTATGCACATAATCGTACCCTAGCCGTCGAGAGACTCAAGAAAACTTGTTCCGAGTTCATAGATCGCAGTTGATCATTCTCTAATCATTCTTGACGTTTCATTAATCATTAGATTGATCTGAACTGTGTTCTCCCTGATTGGGTTGCCTTACAAATAGGATTCCGCACTATTTGAGTTGGTATACGCGCATAATCAGTTAGTACTCCATACGTACATAGTCCTAACAATGGATAGATTTATTCCATTTATCAATAATATTTTAGTTACACAGGAAATTGGTATCAAAGAAAGTTTACCAAAAGTAAAATCATGCTTATGGTTCAACACAATCGTAAATTGTTTGAATACTTATGAGGTAAAGCTTCTATTGCAGCTTTGGATCTTTTGGTTAGCGAGATCAACAGAATTTATCATCTAATAACATCTAACGCATCGTGTGGGTGTCATCTTTTTACGAGTTATGGTCTTTCATGTGCGTGTAGATTAATTCATTACTTTCAACCAGGTAAAATATTTTGTTATTTAAAATTCTATTGTTTATGTTTTATTATTTTAGCATTAATATTAGATTTTGTTACTCATTATTTAGGTCAAAATATACAACTCGATGACATTGATAGTTTTTGGAGAAAGCTTTACTTTTCACCGGCGTATATTGTACGGGAGGAGAAAATAAATGTACAAAAAGAAATGGATATGATGACAAACATTTTCTTCTTCAACCAGAAAGAGTGAAAAGATCTGTAGTGGGTATGATAAATCACTTATAAATCTAGCGAAAATAGATCAAAAGGCTCTGAAAGTGCAAACGAATACACGCGGGCGTCCCAAAAAGGATAAGCAACAAGCTGTGACATTAGACCCTCCCAGACATAGTTCATATGTGCAAGAACAAGAAAACATTCAAGTTCCTCCAACATATTCAAGTTCAGTGGCGATGACTAATCAATGGTCATTTTAACGCAGTCAATCAATGTCTTCCAAAAGAAGAGGAAAAGATATGTCATCCTAACCAACTTTAAAGTTTTCATATACCCCGGGGGACAAAGAAAAAAATAACTATTACCAGTTTCGTGATTCTATTCCATCCGTGTTCTACCCGTACATTTCGCATGTGGATGATGTATATGCGGACGGTAATTGTGGTTTTCGGGTTGGCAGTTGCATTGGGATACGATGAATGTCAATGGCGTTTTATTCGTACCGAACTTATAGTGGAGCTGGATGAAAATGAAAAACGATACGATGACATGTTTCACGATATCAAGCGTCTAAGAAATTCATTGAACTGGAACGGGATAGGTGCAGCTCCATTTAACCATTGGATGACTGTGCCACCCGCAACGATCTTAGTTGCTAACAAGTTTCGTGTGGTTGTAATATTAATTACAATCGATAACAGTGCAACTTATTTTCCATTCTAGTTGTCTCCTAACGATATCGCTATCCACCAAATGATTGCAATTGTCTTTGTAAATGGGAATCATTTTATCAAGGTACGATTAGCTGGTGACTACCCAATGCCTTTACCAAGTGGATACTGGAAAAAAATTTAAACACCAAATTCTAATGATTGGGAGCTTATATACAAGCCACAAATTCATAAATTTGATGAGTCGAGAAAGGACGAGGGGGAGCCTGAACATATTAACTTGTTATAAGGTGTATTATTGTAATGATTTTTGTATTATTGTTGTAATAGTCGGATTTTAATATAATATACAACTTTAAATATTATAATTGCTAACTATGTAACTATGAAATATAATTTGTAATCATTAAATGGAAAACATTAATAATACGTAATATTTTTACATCAAATCATAAAAAATACAATTTTTACATCATAACATAAATACATCACAATAACTACTCTAGAGGTGGCTCATCCGCGGTGTCCTCAGTTGCCTCCTCACCATCTACCGGCTGTCTATCAAAAGGATCAATCTCCAATCGAGGCGGAGGAACAGTCCCATGCGAAGCAACCCATGTGTTGTTGAGCTCCATCTGCCAAAAATGCATGGTGTGCATCTCACGCAGCAAATGCGCAGACTCGCGCAGTAGCTGCATGGACTCCGCCATATACTCCCCGGTAGGTGGAATCTGTCGGATAATGGTCCTCGGCGGCGGTGGCACCTGCTATGGAAGGCCCTGCTCACGCCCTCCGAGTTGTTGCTACTGTTGGGGCTCCTCCGCCTCCTCCTCCTCAGCACCCTCAATGGGAGGGTGGAATATCGTCTAACCGCCATGAGCAGACCATCGTAGGTTGCTATCAAAAGTGGCGGCAATACCCATGGCCAACACAGTCTGGCAGCCTAATATCCATGGCGGGGCGTCACTCATCTGTCGCGCAAGTAGGGCATCGGTGTATATCCCTAAACGGGAGAAAATGACAGTGATATACGTCCCGCAAACTATAGGGCTATCCATATGTAAACAGTCAATTAAGAAAAAATATATTAACTAGTAACAATTAATAATTAAGAAAGAAGCTAAATGATATATTACCTTCCCCGAAACCACGAAAAGTAGATAAGCCGCCATACAGTGAGCAAGACTAACCCTCGTAGGGCTAATAAAAGCTCGTAAAAAGAACACGTCATCGAGCGAAACCTGCTCGGTGCTCTGGTCGCGCCTGGTAATGGTGCCGGCAATGCACTGATGAAGATATCGGTGCAAATGATCTCTGGTCGAACTCACGCGAATAGGGCCCTCCCAGCGCTGATCCGAGATAGTTGGCCACCACCTCATCAGAGGACTATAACACCCGATTATTTCTTTAAAGATGAAAAATAAAATAAAGAATAAAAGTGAAGAAAAAGAAAGAAAAGTAATTTAACCCAAGCCAAGGGGTTAAAAGTGTTCAAAAGGACAAAAAGTTTAAAAGTTGGTGATAAAGGTGGCGTGGCCGCCCATGTTGTCTACACACTCACATCATTCGGATTTTACTAGAAAGAGAAAGAAGGGATAGTAGAAACTCTCGGGTTTTGAAGAACAAGAGCAGGAAGTCGAATCCAAGGTAAGAAATCATAGTTTCATGGTGTTCCTAGCTGGCCTTAGCCTCGGTTATATGCTTATGTATGTTTGTGTGTGTTTGGTTGTGTGTTGTGGTGGGTTCTAGGTGTTGGACTTATAGAAAACGGGTTTTGAAGAAGTCATAGCCAAGTGGCTGCTAAGGTGAGTTCTAGAACCCCCTTTTTACTTGTTTTAAACTGCTTTTGGGCTGGAAATGCATGTATGAAAGTTTTTATAAAAGTTGGGTTTTATATCCATATGTGTGTATGTGTGTATGTGCGTGAGTTTATGGGTGGGGCTTGATTGTGGGTAATGTGTGAGTATGATGACGTTATGGTTATGTTTCTATTGTATAGGATGTATGATTTAAGCTTAGAACAAGTTATATGATGATTGGGGACTAAATTATGTCGTTTAAGTGTGAATTAGTCTGCCCATGCGCCTAAACAGTGCCCATGCGCCCAATAGAATTAACTGCCTAAGTGTTCCCATGCGCCCAAAACCTGATGCGCCCAAATAGTACCCATGCGCCTAGAAATAGGCTGAAATTTACAAAGTGTTCATGCGCCCAAGATTTCCATGCGCCCCAATAGTGCCCATATGCCTGAAAGTTCCCCATCACCTAAAAGTTCCCCATGTGCCAGAAAGTTCCCCATGCGCCTAAGTGTTACCCATGCGCCCAGAAGGCCATGCGCCTTAATAGTGCCGATGCGCCTGCACAGTGCCCATGCGCCTAAAGACTTAGATTATTTTTTGATTATTGGGGAAAAAGATAATATGTAGGATTTGACTTGGGATGTTCCAAGGGGTAAAGTAAGTTGACTTTTTGAAGTTATAGATGATGTGATGGGCAATGTATGATTGATGCTTATGCATGATGGCATGTATGATGATTGTTATGTCATGTGTCATAGTGCCTTGTATAGTGATGTTTTGTATGATTTTGTTTATGTTCCATATTATGTATGTTTATCTTTCCCGTGGCTTTACGTGTTATAATTGTGAAAGAAATGATAAAGTATTATGCAACGTAATGTGGAAGATAATGAAAAGAGGAAAATAATGATAGAATGCATGAATTAGTGAAAGAGAAAGTAAATAAAAGTCTTGCGAGTAATGTATGGAGGTTCATACCCAATGAAGGGTGTTAGGTCAACTGTGTGTGGGTTAGCTACCCCGAAAGGATGCACACTGGGGTCCGTGCGATTGACCATACGTATGGGATCCTTGCCGCTTACCCTGGTACTGTGGTCAGGCCAGCGGGCATAATGTATGGGAGTCTATTTATAGACTTCGGCCCAGTATTCGCTTTATGCATGACGGTGGGGTGAAACACATGGCATTGGTCCAAATGAAAGTAAAGATTAATGACGTATGTATGGAATGAACGATACGAAAGAAAAGGAATGAATGATTATAAGGAATGATAACGAGTAACGTGCGAAGAACGATGATGAAGATAATAATAAGATTATCTGTTTGTACGTATGATGTATGAGCACACATGGAAGTAAAGAACGGTTTTAAATGGAAAGTAAGTATGTTAATTATAAAAATTTAACTCACTCAGCAACAATGACTTTTATGTATTTTCTAGTTGGCAGGTGATTGTTGCTGAGGATGGCACGGGACAGCTACTCGGCATTTTTGGGATGACATCCATTTGTGCAATTATGATATTTTTGTGATGTAATGCAAACGATAATGTTTTGTAACCAATAACATTGATGTATTATTTTGCAAAAGAAGTCATTAATATATAAAATGGTTTTAACTTGTTTCGATATGATGTTTTTCATATATGTAAATGTATATTTTATGTTTTATGTGCACTGATTGTACAATTGTGAGCGTCCCGGGATTGGGGCCTTACAAGTTGGTATAAGAGCCAAAACTTAAGTGAAACGGGTAAATTTTCAAAAGAAACATAAACTTAAACTAAAAATCGGACGAAAAGGGAAGGGATGTCAGTCTGAGTAGCTGCTTGCCATCATTTATTTTCTTAATGTTATTCGGCATTTCGTACGCATGTTATCTAATATATGTACTTTTAGTAGATTTAGATACTAATGTAGTCAGGATAGGTAATGATTGGGGTATGAAGAGTAAAGTAAGTGGCTAATCACAACTAGCCACTATAATTAGAGACTTACTATACTTGACATAAACTGAGTTATTCCCTTGAATGACCGTGTTGGTGTTTGAATCTTATAGCTTTAGAGGATGGCTAGTGGTAGATCATCAAAGGCTTCACGCGGTGGAGGTCGTGTTGGACATGGTGCTGAACCACGAGTCAAGAGAGGAAGGCCTAGAGCCGAAGAGGTGGTTCATATAGAACCCGAGACCCCTCATCCAGAGGCTGGGGATGAGTGTGCTAACATAAGAGCCTAGGTGAAGGAGGCTGTTCTTGAAGAGGTGCATCAGGTCATGCAGACAATTTTACCATCTGTAGTGACAGAAGTAATAAAAGTTGTATGGGAGGGGGAGAGGAAGGAAAGGAGTAGGCCTATGGGAGAAAGAAGACAGCCCGAGACTGAGACGGTTCTCTCTGATGACGAAGAAGAAGAAGAGCCTACGCCGGAGGCAGCACGAGGCTGCAATTATGGGGCATTTCAAAGATGCAAGCCCCCGACCTTCGACGGTAATGGCACTGTTGCTGCTGCTCACCGATGGGTGAGAGAGATGGAGGCGGTACTTGATATTAGCGAGTGCCGAGAAGACCAGAAGGTGAAATTTGTTGCCCACTCATTTGTGGACTCGGCTCTTTGTTGGTGGGACAATATTGTCCAAGCCGAGGGTACCCGGACAGTTGGGAGAATGAGGTTGTTTGAGTTGAAAAAGTTGGTGATTAAGGAGTTTTGTCCTCATAGAGAGATGGACAAGGTTGAGAGAGAGTTCCTACAGCTGGAAGCGGCAAGCATGACGCATCAGCAATACATGACCAAGTTTAATGAGATGGCACGGTTGGTGCCGGATCAGGTGACGCCTATGTCATGAAAGATTAAGAGGTACATCCAGGGTTTGCTGGCAGATATCCGTAGGCACATGATCGCTGCCCGACCGAGCACGTTTAGGTCGGCGGTTGATTTGGCAGAAAGGTTGTATGACGAGCGAAAGGTGGTGGTGGCTGAGGTGAGCAAGAAGGGTGGTGGTGACCGGAATTGGAATGGGAAGAGCTTTGGTCAGGGTGGTGCCCCGACGAGTAACAAGAGTGCACAGGTGGATAACCGCCGCGTGGTCACATCTGGTGAGGGGTCGAAGAGGTATGGCAAATGTGGAAAGGAGCATATTGGAGAATGTAGGTTGGGATCGAATTTATGCTTTAAGTGTGGGAGGACAGGGCATATAGCAAAGGATTGTCATGCGGACAGATGTTTTAACTATGGTGGAGAGGGTCACATGAAGCTGAGGGCTGAGATTTCTGGTGCAAAGAAGAATATTGTTGGGACAGAAGGGTAGAATGCGAGCGCCCGAGCTTTCACGATGACTGGGGAGGAGGCTAGGACGGACCACTATTTGGTGTCAGGTACTTTTTTAGTAAACCAAACTCTTGCATTTGTGTTATTTTATTCCGGTGCTAGTAGGAGTTTCATTTGTGTTGCCTTTTGCGCTAAGTTGCCGATTAGGAGTAGAAGTATTGATGAGCCATTCGATGTAGAAACTTCCATAGGTAAGTCTACTAGGATTTCTGTGATGATAGAAGGTTGTGACATTGAATTAGAAGGTTATAAGTTTGCTGTTAGACCGTTCGTGATGACCTTAGGCAGTTTTGATGTAGTCCTAGGAATGGATTGGTTGGCGGACTACGAGGCAAACATCGTGTGTCACAAGAAGATGATTTGATTTATAGTGTCTGACCGGAGTTCGGTGACAATCTACAGTGATCAAGTTACGACAATCCCGAAGGTGATTTCGATGGAGGTGGTGGGAAAGTACATGAGGCATGGGTGTAGTGCCTACTTGGCCTTTATGAAGGATGTGGATACACAAACACCACAACTGTCTGATGTACCGGTTGTGTGTGACTTTCCTGATGTGTTTCCAGAAGACTTACCAGGTGGGCCACCGGACCGCGAGATTGAGTTTCAATATGACTTAATACCCGGTGCCCAGCCTGTAGCTCAGGCACCATATCGGTTAGATCCGACCAAGATGAAGGAACTGATGGAGCAACTACAGGAGTTGCTTGATAAGGGGTTCATTAGACCGAATATCTCTCCTTGGGGTGCTCAGGTCTTTTTCGTGAAGAAGAAGGATGGTAGTGTGAGGATGTTTATTGACTACCGGGAGCTGAACAAGTTGACGGTGAAGAATCGGTATCCATTGCCGAGGATCGATGACCTGTTTGATCAGCTCCAACGTGCCAGTTGGTTCTCGAGGATAGATCTTCGATCTAGCTACCATCAGCTAAAGGTTAAAAAGCAAGATATTCCTAAAACAGCTTTTCGCACGCATTATGGACACTACAAGTTTCTCGTTATGTCTTTTGGTTTGACCAACGCGCCAGCTACATTTATGGATTTGATGAATCGAGTATGTCAGCCGATGTTGGATAAATTAGTGATTGTGTTTATTGATGATATCCTGATTTATTCAAAGAGCGAGATAGAGCATGCCGGTCATATTCGAGAGGTTCGGGAGACGTTGAGAAGGGAGAAGTTGTATGCCAAGTTCTCCATGTGTACGTTCTGGTTATGCGAAGTCCAGTTCTTGGGTCATGTAGTGAATCCTGAAGGGATTATGGTGGACTCGGCAAAGGTGGAGGCGGTGATTCAATGGAAGTCACCAAAGACGCCATCCAAGATTCGTACTTTCTTGGGTTTGGCGGGCTATTATAGGAGGTTCATTCAAGACTTCTCTAAGATCGCTTCTCCACTAACCAAGTTGACCCAAAAGGATGTAATGTTTTTATTGGGTCCAACTCAAGAGAAGGCTTTTGAGGAGTTAAAAGCAAGGTTAACTCAAGCTCATGTCTTGCCGCTACCCGATGGAAGCGAGGATTTGGTGGTTTATACAGATGCTTCCTACTCAGGGTTAGGATGTGTGTTGATGCCGAGAAGAAAGGTTATATCCTATGCATCCCAACAGTTGAAAGTTCATAAGGTTAACTATCCTACTCATGACTTGGAGCTAGCAGCCATGGTCTTCGGGTTAAAGATACGGAGGCACTACTTATATAGGACAAAGTGCACCATATTTACTTACCATAAGAGCTTTAAGTACTTCTTCGAGCAGAAAGACTTGAACATGAGGCAGAAAAGATGGTTAGAGCTCATAAAGGATTATGATTGTGAGATCCATTACCATCTGGCAAAGCCAACGTGGTAGCGGATGCCCTTAGCCGAAAGGAGAGACCCGAGCCGATTCGGGCGAAGGCTTATCAGTTCGCCATGACCTCCGAGGTGATGAAGCAAGTCAAGGAGTTTCAAGATGATGCATTGAGAGAAGATCATCTTAACTCTGAAAGAATGAGAGGTGTGGTCGCAGAGTTGGGTGAAAACACACTCGGTGTTAAGACCCGATTCGGACGAATGTGGATTCCGTGTTTTAGGGATCTATGTGGGTAGATTATCGATGAAGCTCATAAGACAATGTACTCCATTCATCCCAGTGCTACGAAGATGTATCAGGACATAAAGAAAGATTATTAGTGGCCGGGTATGAAACGGGATGTAGTGGAGTACGTGAGTAACTGCCTTACTTGCTTGCAGGTGAAGGCATAGCATCAGAAGCCATAAGGGAAGATCCAACCTTTGGACATACCTAAGTGGAAGTGGGAGCATATCACCATGGACTTTATTATGAAGCTACCACGCACCACACGAGGGTATGACGTTATATGGGTGATAGTGGATCGTTTGATGAAGAGTGCTCACTTCCTACCGATCTGCAAGACATATTCATTCGAGAGGTTGGCGGATCTGTTCATTAAAGAGATTGTAACTCGTCATGGTGTGCCACTGTCTATTGTGTCTGATCGTGACACCCGGTTTACATCTAAATTTTAGAAGAAATTCCATCAGGCGATGGGGACGAGGTTACATATTAGCACGACTTATCATCCCCAGACAGATGGTCAGTCATAAAGGACGATTCAGACACTGTGAAAGTTCATGAGGTTAACTATCCTACTCATGACTTGGAGCTAGCAGCCATGGTCTTCGCGTTAAAGATATGAAGGCACTACTTATACAGGAAGAAGTGCACCATAATTACTTACCATAAGAGCTTGAAGTACTTCTTCGAGCAGAAAGACTTGAACATGAGGCAGAGAAGATGGTTGGAGCTCATAAAGGATTATGATTGCGAGATCCATTACCATCTGGGAAAAGCCAACGTGGTAGTGGATGCCCTTAGCCGAAAGGAGAGACCCGAGCCGATTCGGGTTAAGGCTTATCAGTTTGTCATGACCTCCGAGGTGATGAAGCAAGTCAAGGAGTTTCAAGATGATGCATTGAAAGAAGATCATCTTAACTCTGAAAGAATGAGAGGTGTGGTTGCGGAGTTGGGTGAAAACACACTCGGTGTTAAGACCCGATTCGGACGAATGTGGATTCCTTGTTTTAGGGATCTACGTGGGTAGATTATCGATGAAGCTCATAAGACACGGTACTCCATTCATCCCGGTGCTACGAAGATGTACTAGGACATAAAGAAAGATTATTGGTGGCCGGGTATGAAGCGCGACGTAGTGGAGTACGTGACTAAGTGCCTTACTTGCTTCCAGGTGAAGGTAGAGCATCAGAAGCCATACGGGAAGATCCAACCTTTCGATATACCCGAGTGGAAGTGGGAGCATATCACCATGGACTTTATTACGAAGCTACCGCACACCACGCGAGGGTATGACGCTATATGGGTGATAGTGGATCGTTTGATGAAGAGTGCTCACTTCCTACCGATCCGCGAGACATATTCATCCGAGAGGTTGGCGGATTTGTTCATTAAAGAGATTGTAACTCGTGATGGTGTGCCGCTGTCTATTGTTTCTGATCGTGACACCCGGTTTACATCTAAATTTTAGAAGAAATTCCATGAGGCGATGGGGACGAGGTTACATATTAGCACGGATTATCATCCCCTGACAGAGGGTCAGTCAGAAAGGACGATTCAGACACTGGAAGATATGCTTCGGGCATGTGTCATTGATTTTGGAGGAAGTTGGGATGACCACTTACCGTTAGCTGAGTTCTCGTATAACAATAGCTATCATGCAAGCATTGGTATACCCCCTTATGAGATGCTATACGGTAGGAGATGCAGAATGCCTGTGTGTTGAAGTGATATTGGCCATAAAGAGTTAGGGAGCGTCAAAGTGGTCGAGGCTACGACTGAGAAGCTGGAAAGGATGAAGGCCTTTATGAAGGGAGCTAAAGATAGGCAAAAGTTGTATGCCGATAAGAGACGTAGACTGATTGAGTTCCAGGTGGGTGATAGAGTCTTGTTGAAGGTCTCACCTTGGAAAGGTATCACTTGGTTTAAAAAGCGGGGCAAGTTGAGCCCAAGGTACATAGGGCCTTTCCGAATTATGGCTCGATTAGGGGAGGTGGCCTATAGATTGGAGTTACCAGATCAGTTAAGTGGAATTCACCCGACATTCCATGTATCTCATCTGAGAAAGTGTTTAGCAGACGAAGATATGGTTGTACCACTAAAGTATATCGAGGTAGATGAATGGCTCAATTATGTGGAGCAACTAGTGGTGATCATTGAATGTAAGGAGAAGAGGTTAAGGAATAAAGTGGTTCCTCTTGTGCGTGTACAGTGGAAACACATGAAAGGATCTGAGTCTATGTAGGAGACTGAAGAGGAGATGAGACAACATTACCCACGATTTTTTAAGGAATAGTAGGTTTCGGGGACGAAACCTATATAAGGGAGGTGGACTTGTAACACCCGGTTTTTTCTTTTATAGATAAGAAAGATAAGAAAGAATAAAAGTGAAGAAAAAGAAAGAAAAACAATTTAACCCAAGCCAAGGGGTTAAAAGTGTCCAAAATGACAAAAAGGTTAAAAGTTCGTGATAAAGGTGGCGTGGCCGCCCATGTTGTATACACACCCACATCATTTGGATTTTTTAGGGAGAGAAAGAAGGGAGATCAGAAACTCTTAGGTTTTGAAGAACAAGAGCAGGAAGTTGAATTCAAGGTAAGGATTCATAGTTTTATGGTGTTCTTGGTTGACCTTAGCCTCGATTATATGCTTATGTATGTTTGTATTTGTACGGGTGTGTGTTGTGGTGGATTTTAGGTGTTGTACTTGTAGCAAATGGGTTTTGAAGAAGTCATACCCAAAAGGCAGCTAAGATGAGTTCTAGAACCCCCCCCCCTTTTTACTTGTTTTAAACTGCTTTGAGGCTGGAAATGCATGTATGAACGTTTCTATAAAAGTTGGGTTTTATACCCGTATGTGTGTATGTGTGTGTGTTTATGGGTGGGGTTTGATTGTGGGTAATGTATGAGTATGATGATGTTATGGTTATGTTTCTGTGGCTTAGGATGTATGATTTAAGCTTAGAACATGTTATATGATGATTGGGCACTGAATTATGTCGTTAAGTGTGAATTAGACTGCCCATGCGCCTAAACACCTATGCGCCCAATAGAAATAACTTCCTAAGTGTTCCCATGTGCCCAAAACCTCATGCGCCTAAATAGTACCCCATGCGCCAAGAAATAGGCTGTAATTTACTAACTGTTCATGCGCCCAGGATTCCCATGCGCCTAGGCACTCATGCGCCTGCATAGTGCCCATGCACCTAGAATTGCCCAGAATTGATTAAGTGTTGCCCATGCGCCCTAATAGTGCCCATGCGCCTGAAAGTTCCGCATGCGCCTAAGTGTCCCCATGCGCCCAGAAGGCCATGCGCCTGTATAGTGCCCATGCACCTAAAGACATAGATTATTTTCTGATTTTTGGGGAAAAAGGTAAAATGTAGGCTTTGACTTGGGATGTTTCCCGGGGTAAAGTAAGTTGATTTTTTGAAGTCATAGATGATGTGATAGGCAATGTATGATTGATGCTTATACATGATGGCATGTATGATGATTGTTATGTCATGTGTGATAATGCCTTGTATAGTGATGTTTGTATGATTATGTTTATGTTCCATGTTATGTATGTTTATCTTTCCCGTGTCGTTACGTGTTATAGTTGTGAAAGACATGATAAAGTATTATGTAATGTAAAGTGGAAGATAATAAAAGAGGAACATAATGATAGAATGCATGCATTAATGAAAGAGAAAGTAAAGAAAAGTCTTGCAGGCAATGTATGGAGGTTCACACCCAATGAAGGTTGTTAGCTCAATTGTGTGTGGGTTAACTACCTTGGAAGAATGCACACTGGGGTCTAATCCATGTGATTGACCATACGTATGGGATACCTGCCACTCACCCGGGTACTGATGTTAGGCTACCGGGCACAATGTATTAGAGTCTATTTATACACTTTAGCCCAGTATCCGCTTTGTGCATGACAGTGGGGTGAAGCACATGGCATTGGTTCGAATGAAAGTAAAGATTAATGATGTATGTATGGAATGAATGATACAAAAGAAAAGGAATGAATGATGATAAGGAATGATAACGAGTAATGTGCGATGAAAGATGATGAAGATAATAATAAGATTTTCTATTTGTACGTATGATGTGTGAGCACACATGAAATTAAATAATGGTTTTAAATGGAAAGTAAATTATTTTAATTATAAAACTAGAACTCACTCAGCAACGCTGACTTTTATGTATTTTGCAGTTGGCAGGTGATTGTTGCTGAGGATGGCACGGGGCATTTTTGGGATGACATCCATTTGTGCAATAAGGATGTTTTTGTGATGTATTGCAAACAATAATGTTTTGTAACCGATAACATTGATGTATTATTTTGAAAAAGCAGTCATTAATATATATAAAATGGTTTTAACTTGTTCCGCTGCGATGTTTTTCATAGATGTAAATGTATATTTTATGTTTTATGTGCGATGATTGTCCAACTGTGAGCGTCCCGGGATCGGGCGTTACAAAGAACAGGCTTAGATCAAACCTCGTCCGTGAGGAAACGGGCATCGGCTGCCTCCTCCTCTGTGTAAAAACCAAGGTCCATCGCCCACGCTCTAATCGTGAACTCCCATCTCTGACCCCCCTAATTTGAACCGAACAGAAACATGGACGAGTGGGTCATCTCCATCTGTGGCGAGAGTGAATAAAAATGTAGACAGGAACTCCAACATAAGCTCCCGATAGGCCCTCCTATAGACACAGTCGAACATCCAGCACCACGGTGTGGAGTCCTCAGCCCCAACAAGCGCCTCAACACGCATTAAATTACCCACAGACTCAATCACCCCCCAGTCGATGGTACTGGTCCTATTTTGGGGCCATCCTAATAACCTCAATAGCCTCCTACGTGGCGTCGTCTCCTGCGGAAAATAAAGATGCGGGTGAGGGTCTAAAAAATCTCCCTGACCCTCGGGCTTGACTAGGTTGAGTAAGAGTGATATTCTTACTGTGAATCGAATATGATAATCAAGTCAATGATTGAATGGCGGAAACAAACAATCAAAGAACATTCAATGCAATAACAATACTCATAAATGCTTTTGTATTTGTATTTATCAAAGTTGATTTACAGAGAATAATTACAACAAAAATTCTCTATCTATCAGCTGTCACCTCAGTACAAGGTTAACTATTCTATTTATAGGCAGACAAGATGCCTTTACAAAATGACTAAACTACCCCTGAACTATTACATCAGAAACTAGTCTATGTCTTGATCCGCATCTTTGCTTGTTCATCCGCATTGAGAAATGCGGATGAGATAATCTTGATCAGCATTTCTTCACTTGATTATCCACATTAGTATGTTGGTCATCCGTATTGGTTAATGCGGATGAACAAATACTTATGCGCATTTTTTCGGTCATCCGCATTTGTCAAATGCGGATGAGCAAAGTCTTGTCCGCATCTTCTTTTGGTCTTCCGCATTAGTCAATGCGGAAGTGTAACTACTTTAGCATTAGTATTATGTCTTTCGCATTAGTCAATGCCGAAGAGTAAACACTTGTCCGCATTTGTGTTATGTCTTCCGCATTAACAAATGCGGAAGACAACACTAGTTCTTTTCTTTAGCAGATTTTCATCCGCATTTCTTCTTGGACTTGAGGGATTCCAGCAGATCAATCATCAATTCACTCATTGGGTTGGCATGTATGATCTTTTCAGGGTGCAACAATACTCCCCCTAAGGATTATACAGCCTAGTTTTCCTCAATGTTTGGGAGGTGATTGATGTTGTGATGATTCAGCTAGGTCTTTTGATGGTGCAAAAGGTGCTGCTTGTCTTGGATCCAAAATTTCCTTGATCATATTGACAAAGTCTTGAGCATCTGACATTTTGTCCTTGCTTAGTACATGAATCTTCATTCTGCTCATATCATGAATGGGTTCAATTGGTAGCTTCTTCAAAGAAATTGGTTCCCAAAGAGACACTGTTGATAGCCCATCTCTGTGAATCAAGAGAGAACCATCTACATCAACTTCAAGTTTGACAATGTTGCCCAATTGTAGAGGTGTCTTCTGCTTCTTTCTTTTCTCCCTCTTAGCACTGATCTGATCATAAGCCATCTTCAACAGTTTTATACACTTTAGAAAGAAATGTAGATCTTCTTCACCCAATTTGTTTGATATTTCTCTGAAGTGTCTTGTGTAAATGTAATGAATGTATGATTGATTCAGTAGTCTCACTTCATAACCACTGAATAATCTGATTTCAGTACCTTCTTTGCCTCCCCACTTCCTCTCAATCACCAATTCATAGGTCTTCTCATCATAATACACATTTGACATTTGTGTTGAGGATTGTGTACGAGCTACCATTTTTCTTTTCAATGCTTTAGTAGGTTTGACTCTGTGTTCAGGAAACACTACTTCTTCAGCTGGTTTTGTTTGTTTCATTTCCAGAGGATTCTTGAATGTTTTGTCTTTCATCATACATGTTGTTTTCAAAGAATTGAAGTTGTTTGTTCTCTTGAACATTTTTAGTATTCCTTCAAATTCATATCCTCTAAACATGGCATTGCGGTTTATCAGCTCCAGATTGGCTAGTTCTTTCAGGTCATGAATCTCAACTGCATTTACCAGAGCAGAGTACTCTGTAAAGAATTACACTAGGCCAAAGATCCTTTTAACCATAAACATGTTCCATGCACTATCATACTTCCAGGCAATAATTTTTTGATCTGTTTTGCCTTTTGGAGTAGATACTCCTTTGATCATCTCAGTAGTGGTTGACCCTTCTTGAAGTTTCAGTTGAGAGGGTTCAACAAACCACTCTGGATATTTGTGAATGACAGGTGCAAGATAATCCTGATCTTTGTGAGTAAGACTCATGTCATGTGTAGAAACTCTTGATCTTGGCTTCTTGTTGAGCACTTCATCTTCTAGCTGCTTTAACTTTTCTTTCTTCTCACTTATCATCTTGAGTGTAGCAGCTCTTAGTGAATTAGTCTTCATGTTTGCTAATTTTCTTTTGGTGAAGCCTTGATTGGTGAGGTAATCCTTCATTTCCTTATCAGTCATACTATAAGGATCAGGAAATAGTGGTTCATGAATTGGAGATGATCTCTTCATTGAAGACAGCTTAGGTAGGGGAGCCTGTCTTGGTAATGGTCTATCATACCCAATTGTTTTCTTCACAGAAGATCCTTTATGCACAGGAGTATCTTTGGTGGTTGCTTTTTCATACTCTGTTTCAATAGTTGGATCAAGCAGCCTTTTCACTTTATCTTCCTCCTCCTTCATTCCTTCATAATTCATTCCAAATACTTCATCTGGATCATACCCATGATTGATCAGAAACATAGCTTTGATCATTAAATCATCAGTTTGGGCTTTAGACACCATTTCTTCCACTGCCTGTTCTTTTTGTATAGGACTATCCATAGGAATATCCTTTTCAGCATCATATCCACCAGCTATTTCTCCCTCTTCTAGATCAATAAAATCAGATTGTTCCTTTAACTGAGCTTTAGTCTGCTTATGTTCTTCTAGAAATTCAGCAATGGCAGCTATGCTTATTGGATCATCTTTCTTCTTCTTGACAATTTCTTCTTCAATTATTGGTCTTTTGCCCTTAGCTTTTTCAGCTAGATATTTTCTTTTTCTGGAATATGTTTGAATTTTTGGACTTGAAGTTTCATCCTTTTCTATTACTTCAGACACTTTCTTGGGTGTAGTTTGTTCTTGTTCATTCACATTTATTTCCTCCTTCTCCTTTTCTGATTCTTTTTCTTTTTCTCTTTCTTGCTCACACATTTCTCTTATCTTTTCCTTTTGTTCTTCAGTTAATGACACTGCAGGGACAATCTGCATGCTTAGCTCTTTCTCCAAAGATACTGGAGATTTGGGAATGAATACAATAGGATTAGAATCAGTCTTCTGATTGTTCACAAATTCCCAAAAGTAATTATCAACACTGAATTCTTCAGAAGTGAAGCTGTCTAATATACTGAAAAGTTCCTCAAACTCAGATTTCTCAGTGTGATCATCATAGGTTTTTCCAGAGTATATCACCATTTCCAAACTCTATTCCTCATGCTTTATCTGTCTTGTGTCACCTTCTTGTTCTTCATTGTCATCAACAAACTTGTCATTATCATCATTAGCCTTTTCATGTTCTTCATCATCACCCTTTTCTTTTTCATCTTTCTCATCATTATCCATTTGACTTCTTTGAATCTCAATTATCATTTCAAGTTCAGAGATCCTTCTGTTTTTTGCTATAAATTTCTTTTTCAAGATTGGATATGAGCTCAGATTGTTCTTCTATGATGTTTTCTTGTTCTTCCATGGCTATTGTCTGAATTGCAAGAGTGTCAATATGTCCACTGACTTCTTCTCTTGAATGATTAAGGGAAACCTTTACAACTTCAATTTCCTTTTCTTTCTCGTTCAATTCAGCCTTATGTTTTTCTTTGAGATCTTTCAGCTCCTATTCCTTTTCATCAAGTTCTAGAATTCTATCATCAATAATTCTAGCCCTTCTGTTTAGTATTCTCTCCATTCTTTCAATCTTTTGCAGCAATTCAGTGATCAATTCATCCTTCTCATCAGGTCTATTAACATTTGAATCAGCAAAACTCTCTGAAGGAGCAGTCTCAGAAGTTGCTTTTTTGCAGGCATTTGAGTGTGATGATCCTCCTCATCAGAAGATGATTTGGATGTTTTAGATGCACTGGTTGATCCTCCTACTTCAGCAGGGTAATCTTGTGATGGCAAAGGTTGAAATGGTGATATGGGTGATTGTTGTGGTGATGATATTGGAGAGTGATGATAAGGTGATATAGATGAGGGTTGAGGAGGTAGTATTGGTTATTGATGAGGTGGTGGTGTTGATTGAAGGGATGGTTGTGGTGTTGGTAGTGGTGATGGTTATGGAGTTGGTTGTGGTGATGGTTGTGGTGTTGGTTGTGGTGTTGGCTGTGGTGATGTTTGCGGTGATGGTTGTGGTGTTAGCTATGGTGATGGTTGTGTAGTTTGTTGTGGTGATGTTTGAGGTGTTGGTTGTGGTGATGGTAGTGGTGTTGGTTGTGGTGTTGGCTATGGTGATGGTTGTGTAGTTTGTTGTGGTGATGTTTGAGGTGTTGGTTGTGGTTATGGTAGTGGTGTTGGTTTGTTGGATTCTTTATGCCCAAGACACATAGAATATTGATGTGGTTAGTACGTTATGATCCAAGTCGGGTCATACCCAATAACAAGCTTAGCAAAAACCAATTAATATTTAATTGATGATAATATGATCATGGAATTAAATAATTACACCAATTTAGAAAATGATTTTTCTAAATAAGTTGCATATGAGATTGAACAACTTATAGGGATATTTTGTTCATGGATATTATTTGTAACGTTGTTTAATTTAGTTAAATAACATCAAATAATAAAAGTGTGTATGAGTTATATAATTAAAAGGTTCATTATATAACTATTAAAACAACTAGTTTATTAAAAATTGGAGATTGGTTTTGGGGGGAAACCCCTCCCTTGTACAACTTTCGGCCGCCCCTTATGGGGTAGGGGTCTTTGTTGTTTTCAAGTCACCATACTCCAAGAACAATATTCACACTCCAACTCTCTCTCTCTCTCTCTCTCATACACGCAAAAGACCAAGAAGAACAAACTTTCTTCCTTTTCTTGAAGGTAATCAAGGCTGGAAATCGGTTTTCCAGCAGCTTAATCAAGGCTGAAAATTGGTTCTCCAGCAGCTTAATCAAGGCTGAAAATCGGTTTTCCAGCAGCCTTCTTGGTCGTTTTGGGTGTACAAATCCTAGCAAGAGTGGTCTTTTCTTGATGCTTGTGGGTATGGATGCTTGAGGGAACCTTTCCTTGGTGTTTTGGTCATTCAAGAATCTCATCATCTTCACTAAAAATCGTTTTTCTGCAGCTCCACAAACGGTAGTTTGTATATTATGTTTTGGTTGTTTATTTCTTCTTGATAGCTAGTTCATACACATATAAATGATCCTTATGTTCTTGGGTTTGTTGTTGTTATGATGTGAACCTTAATTTTCAGATTACAAATGAACATACTAAGGTTTTATTCTGCTGCGTTTTCATAGTTTAAATGGTTAAACTAGTTTGATTTGGTCCAACAACTCAAAAAAACCTAATCTTGTTTTATCTTTATCTTTCCTTCCATTCACTAGTGGCTCAATAATAGTCTTTGAGCTTTTCACATTGGCTAAGTCAATTTGAGTTGCAGGATGTGCCAATTTGAGCTCTGATACCATTTGATAGGTTCAAATGTTTTTGTCAATTCTTCACGTTGTTTCTTAACAAATTCAAGTTCTTTTAGAGTTTTGTTCCAACTAGCTTGAAGATATATGATTTATCATTAACAATTTTATGATCATCTTTCAGTTTATTGTGCATTGATTCTTCTTGCTTCAATTTATCACATATTTTGAATAACTATGTTCTATAATGTTCAACTTGTTCAAAACATGCTTTAGTTCACATTCTTTCTCTTAATTCTACCAGAACTTCAGGGTATGAACTTGAAGACTAAGTGTCAAATGTTGAGGTTACAACCATTGGTTGTTCTGACTTTGCCATGAGAGCAACTTCTTCTGGGTCCTCCTTTGAATCAGATTTGTCACTCCAGTCATAGTCTATCTCATTGTCTAATTCATTTGTTTTTAGATCATTGTTTTAAGACTATTCTTCGTTCATATCAGAAATCAGTGCTAAACTTGAAGTAAGATCAGTTGTAAACTGTTTAGCATAAGCACTCCAATCATAACCAACCTTGCTGCTTACAACTAATGCTTTCTTTGGTTATTTAGTTGTCTTTGGTTCTTCTTGTAATTCTTGCATTAGTAGACTCTGATATGGCTTTTGTAATGTCTTTTGAGTCTATTGTTGATATATCTGACTATTAGAACTGCTTTGGCCATTTTGACCTTATGTTCTTGGAGCTTTACACTCTCTAGAAAAGTGGTCATAGCTATTGTAGTTAAAACACCTTGACTTTGACTTATCAAAGCCAACTATTTTATTAGCACTAGGCTTATAGTTTCTCTTGACATATGAATGCTTTTGTGCTCTGTAAGCAATCATCACCATTTGCCAGTTGAGATCCATTTCTTCGACATCATCCGGATCCATCTCAAATAAATCCTGCAAAATTAAATCATCCTGAGCTAAATGGCTACCCTGATAAGCTTGAAAACTTGCCACAAAGCTTGTAAATGTAGTTTTGGATTCTTCAACCTGTAAAAGGATGTTTATAACATATTTAACTTTGCTAGGATTAACAAAGTTAGAAGATGGAGTCTCATTATGAGTTTTAGGCATTGGAGGTTTTGGAGAGACTGTGGTTGTGGTTGTGGTTGTGGTTGAGTTTAGTAGACAAGAGTACTAGTGAAGAATCTAGCTCCCACAAACAGATCACCCTCATCTTCAGGAGTAGTTTCATCCTTGGCCAGAAAAGCATTCTCTATAGTATTTGCTGGAGAAGCAACATTCTTTTATTGAGAAGTTGATGCATCTCTGTCATTATTTCTTGAGCTCCCATCAATTTCCACTAACTCAATCTTGACAATGAGAAGATCAAGGTCTATGGGAAACTTTTTAGTGAGCTTTAACAAAGTCATAGTTTGTTTCCAAAATAATGGAAGTGCATTCAGAAGTCTATGATTTAGGTTTTTAAAATCATTCTTAATCCCTAAAGTTGACATTTCTATTGTAAGTTGCACATATCTACTCATCATCTTCTTTATGGTTTCTCCTAAGATATGCTCAAATAACTCAAGTTTTCTTTTCAGTTTTTGTCTTTTAAGTTACTAGATCTCTTCTCCTCCTTCACAGATAACTTTCAAGGCTTTCTACTTGGTGCAGCCAGTTTGATAGTTCTCAAGCCTTGAGAGTACCTCCAAAGGTAACCCATTACACTTGAGAGAATATGCTTTAGTATCATTGTTCACCTTCTTTAGACCATCTCCATGCAAACCATCTTCTGGATAATGCTCTTGTGTATCTTTTGTGTACACAAAGCCTCTATGATGACCATCATAAGTGATAGGGATGTGAGGTCCTTTCTCATTTGATTTCCACAAATCAGTATAAATTAATGATGTTTCAGCCTGAGTGACCAATTTTTGATGTCAGCTCTATTCTTCAGCTTTGGTACTCTATTCTCTAAATCATCAGGCGTAACCATGTTTTAGTTTTGAATTTAAAAAACTATACTATTTATGTTGTTTTTAGATTTAAAATGAAATAAGGGAATGAAAATATTTTTGGATTTTAAATTTTGAAAAAAGTTCTAAGTGTTAAGAGACGTTTGAATGTGATGCACCTCGACAGTAGTGAAGCGCCCACTCTATCTTAGAAACGTCTAAGGGAATGCCTTAGCGAATTTTCGAAACTCTCAAACTAGAAACGCCTGAACAATTACAAAACGCCCAAACAATTCCAAAGTCTCCAAACAGTGATGAAGCGCTTGAATAGTTCCCAAGCACCTAAACAGTTCCAAAGTGCATAGGACTTAGTTTCTTAAAAGTATCCAAAAAGTGCAAAAACGAACACTCATAGTGTCAAAACGTCCAGTCTGAAAATGCCTAAACAGTGCTACAGCGTCTGAACAGTGTTCATACGCCTAAACACTTACGTAATTTTTAGATGATTTCGACACACCAAACGCCTGATTCATACTCTTCGTAACAACCTGATCTTAACAAACTTTTCAAAAGTTGATGAATTGATCTGAAACTCTTCAATCAAGTGACAAATACAACGATTAACGATCCTTTAACTTCATTTCCCTTCAATTAATAACAAATAATCAGAATTTTGCTGAAATTTATATTCGACTTTTGAAGAACTTTTTGAACTCAAATCTGACAAAAATTCAGATATGAAGATGTCAGTTCACTCAATTATGATTCAAAACATGCTTCTAGTGATGAAACACAACTAAATTCAACAATTAATTGAACAATTCCTATCAAAGCACAGATCCAAGTGATTCACAGGAGCTTAAAGTTCATTTCAAACTCCCAATCACTGAAGCGAAGGCTCTTATACCATTTGATATGTTCAATTGGATCGATTTGTGTGTATGATATAAAGCAATTGACAATTATATGAACAAGTAATCAACATATGCAATTATCAGAATAATTCATAGAAGTTTTATTGATATTAGCAAAGGATTACAATGTACATATAGAGAGTTCTCAAAAGTCTAAATCTATATTTGTTCCCGTACAAAATACATATAATCCTATTTATACTAATAAACAAACAAAAGGAACGTATATTTACAAAATAAGTCCTTATACTATGACAAAAACTAAACTAAAGACTAATGTTAATTTTCAAAGAGCTCTAACAAAATAAAAGATAAAGATTAGAACTAGGAGAGTTGATCAATCACATAGAGAACTTGATCATCGAAATCAAAATCAAAAACCTAGAGATTTCCGGAATCTAGAAACGAAAAATCAGAGTAAAGGACGAGGGGGGCTCATTAGTTATTCGATCGAATGTCAATCGGCTTTGTATCACATCAGAGTTATCATTCATCACAACAAAAGAGCCCCGGATTCCATACTGGAAAAGAAAGCAACTTGAGATTTGAAACCCTATGCTTCAATATCGCTTCATCAATAGAAGATTGAATCGACATAATAGTCACAATCGACTTACTAGAACCCCAAGGAACAAGATTGGTGTTTTCCCTTGTAATTGGTGAGTTCATTAGAAATCACTTTCTTAGTGTATGTTTGGGATTACTTTTTAAGACTACTTTTGACTTTTTGGAGGGGTAAAAAGACAAAAATTCCTTCCAAATGTCACAAAAAGTTACAATTTTTAACTTTTGATGACTTTTGGAGGGGTTTTTTTTTGTCTTTTTACCCCTCCAAAAAGTCAAAAGTAGTTTTAAAAGGTAACCCCAAACTTGCCCTTAAACATAAGTCAGAAAAGGAAACTTTGGTTTTTACTCGGAAGGACACAGGTTTTGAGAAAACTTCAGATAAGGCATAATATCAAAAATTAATTCATATTTCATCATATTAAGAAGATATATTATTTTATCAAATTAGGAAAATACATATATAGAGGATACAAAAATTTAATGAAGGTAATTAGGATAATCTTATATGTTCAATAACATAGGATGTGAAAATATAAAAGGAGTTGATTAAAGGAAGAAACTAAGTGATTCGGATGAACAACTTGCGTGAAGCAATTTTAACAAAACATTATCTTTGTCTGTAGCAAACAAAAAGAGGTAAGGGATTTTTTTGGAGTGAAAGAAAGAATAACAAGAACATGAAGGAGTAAGGATCAATCAAAGATAACAAACTCTTGTGACACGAGAATACCATGTGAAGGGAGCATTCATTTAATCCAGTGAGTGGATCATTGGAAATTTTGGCCGTGTGACAAGATCCAAAAGAAGAAATTAATCATGTGAAGTGGTCTAATTGAAGAACATGTTGTGTGATACAACCATGAGAAGAAACTTAATCGTGTGACTCGATTAAACCATGAAGGAATTAAACAAAGAAAACATAGTGAGACTTGGTTAAAAGAAGGCCATGAAAGCATATTATCTGAGATAATAAAGACTTGAGTGATTCAAGTTTGAAATGGTGCAATAATCTTATTTGATGCGAGAATGATCGAGAAGTTGTATGAAACAACTATACAAGAATAGCAATGATTGCTTTAGCATTTGTGTGAAACAAACAAGAGGGGTGTGAAACCAAATCATGTAAGATGATCTAGAAATAGTGGGAGGCCAAACAAACACTGAGTGATTTAGAGTGAGGAAAAAATCATATGAGATGATCCAAATCAAGAATCTGTATGAAGCAAACTCGTTTGAAAGAACATAAAGTGAAAGATGGTGAGAAAGTGAAAGATGGCGAGAAAGACTAATGCATATACATTGAAGATAATACAATAATAAAGATAAGTGCAATGCATGAAGAGGGTGAAGTAAATGCAAATGACAAAGAATGATAAATTATATGTTGGTGTAGAAAGGGAAAAAAAGATGATTAAGTAGAGCCGATGTGTTAGAAAACGCTTAAAACATTAAACATGAAGGATATTAAATTTGAGGGGGAGATTGTTGGATCAAACTGAATTTGTGACACCCTCAAAATCCGCATGGGCAGTTTTACCGCCAAGCGTGTGAACAAATCAGGATCACAGTCATTAGTACTGAGAACGAAACTAATGCCACATTCAAAACAAACCAACCAAAGTTTAAATGTTTAAAACCATGTGGAAGCATTTTGTAAATAAGATATACCCAAAGTAAATAAATGAATAATATGCAAAACATGCGTCATCCTAATGTTCAAATCCAATAAATAAATGGCAAACAAAATATGTCTATGAAATAAAGCCTTAGGATGCATGTTAGACCTGTGTTGTGCTCCTAATGGCAAGCAGAACTAAGGACCTGAGAATAAAATACTAAAAATGTCAACACAATGGTTGGTGAGTTCAAAATTTTGAGTTTATCATAAATATTAACAGTTGTATAACATAAGAAGTATATTGAAATAGATAACCAGACTGTATTCACAAGTAATAAACATAGTGATTTCGCGATCGAAGCTGACTATGTTGCGTTTGTTGCCTCCCGTCACGACTTACCACGCCGTGACGATGTTTGTGTTTAGGAAAATATTGCACCCATTTGACCTTGAGTCGCATAGGTGGGGCTCGTCACACCCAGTAGTACTACCCAAGATTTCCCGCTAGTTACAATTATTAACGATCCGAAAGTATGAGGACTTTCTAAGGTATTAAGCACTATGTTAAAACATACACAACTTATAATAATAAAATAACGTTTGAGTACAAGTATGCTACCTACCCCAGAAGAAGGTTTATAAAATAGAGGGGCATGAATTCGCCTAGTGTATACTGATAATGATTAAAGAGACTCGTGATAGGTGCAAAGGCAACCTTTCAAAGGTTACCTAGTTCACATAAGTGCATAAGTACGTGTACACAGAAAATTTAACAACCCTAGGTTAACCTAGTTGACCCAGTTTACCCGTTAGTGACATATTAGAGGAATATTGTGTAATCAAGCAAATCAACAACTTAATTACATATTCTAACACATTAAACATCATCAACAATCATTCTAACATGATCCTAACATCATAAGCATGCACAAATCATCACATCCAAAGTTCTACAAAAATAAAGTTTCCCTTTTTGGAAAGTAATGCCCAAAGTGCTCTAGCATCCAATTCAACCATAATTTTGACAATTATATACCTAATGAAGTTCATAGCATTCATTCTTAAATGCTAATCACCTCCAAATCATCCAAATTCTGAACATCATACGCAAAAGTTTCTACTTTTGGTAAGTCATGATCAATATCATAATTTCATGGATTTTCTTGTACAATTAAATTAAACTAACATCTAAGCATCACATCTAACTTCTTAGCATAATCCAATCATGAATTCCAAAAACAAAAAGTTTCTTCTTATGGAAATGTATGAACTAGATGATCAAACCCTAGATTTCTTGCACAATCAACATAATCTAGCATTCATACAACCTAACTAACATCATATAATCATCATACAAACTTCAATTTGATATAATCATCATCAATTTCATGGATTAGGGTTCATCAAGAATAATTAACATGAAGAACTAATCAAAAGTAACCTCTAGATGTGCTTAGATGATGATTATCACTTGAAATCAACTTTTAATACTTGAAGCCACTAGGATTTCGACTTGTGTATGTGTTCTTGGATCAAATTCGCAAGGTGAAGGTTGTTTGGAAGATGTTGCAGCCGAATATTTGGGTTTGGGGGGATTAGGGTTGATTTTTGGTTAATTATGGTAACTTTTAATTTTAGAATATTTACCAAATAACCCCTTTAATTTATTTTATAAAAACTATCCTTCTAATACTTTTTAAATAGTTTTTAACTACAAAAAAAGTATTAATAACCAATAATAATCCTAGGCATTTACAATAAGTCACACAACACATGAAATATATATTATACTTTATCGCGTAAAACTTATAAAACAAACATTTAAAATTCTATAAAATCATGAACCACATAATCAGAACTAATAATAAACATTATTCATTTGATTATTATTTTTTATCTTAGATTATTATTATTAAGTCACCAACATTCAATGACAACTAGTGTGTGCTCACGACACTTGTATGCAATACTTAACGGAACTAATGGAGTTTAGTAACGGAAAATTATCAGATGTCACATTATCCCCATGTTGAAAGAATTTTCGTCCCGAATATTGTGTTACATGGTTGTCCTACATCCCTGGCTTACTGCATTGGCATAACGAAATCGAGTGAGTTGTCACATCATACCCATGGTGAAAGAAATTTCGTCCCCAAATTTAATTAGTACCTTCCCCGGCTATTTCTGTCGTTTTGAATAGATGATGATACTTGAGCTTCATCTGATCCTCGTGTTCCCACATGAATTCTGGTCCATGTTTTGAGTTCCAATGAACTTTGACTGTAGGTATCTTGCTTTGATTAAGAGTCTTGACCTCAAGATCCATTACTTCAACTGGCTCTTCCATAAAGCGTAATTGATCATCTACTTGTACTTCCTAGAGTGGTACAATTAGTGTCTTGTTAGATAGGCACTTCTTTAGATTTGAGACGTGAAATACATTCTGAACGCCACTCGGCGACTCAAGTAAGTCCATTTGATATGCCACCGGACCTATTCTTTCTAGAATCTCAAATGGTCCAACATATCTTAGTTTAAGCTTGCTTCTCTTGACAACCGAATTACATCCATCCACGGTGAAACTTTCAACAAGCCTTTGTCACCGATTTGAAACTCCAAAGGTTTCCATCATTTGTCTGCGTAACTCTTCTGTCTGTCTCGCGCCGCACCCATGCAGTTTCATATCTGCACTATCTTCTCTGTGGTCTCATGTACCATTTCAGGACCAATCAATTGACTATCACTAACTTCCGCCCAACAAACTAGTCATCTACACTTTCGCCTAAATAATTCCTCAAATGGTGATGCCTTGATGCTAGTATGATAACTGTTGTTGTAAGAAAACTCAACCAACGGTAAATGAGCTTCCCAATTATTCCCAAAGTTGATCACACAAGCACGCAGCATGTTTTCCAAAGTTTGAATGGAACGTTCACTTTGACCATCAGTCTGTGGATGGTAGGAAGTGCTCATGTCCAGACGCGTAACCATTGATTTCTGTAACGATTGAAAGAAATGGGACGTAAAACGAGCATCACGATCAGATATAATCGAGATAGACACGCCTTGCCTCGACACTACTTCTTTCAAGTAAATTCTCGTTAACCTGACCATTTTATCAGTCTCATTGATCACCAAGAAGTGAGTTGACTTAGTGAGTCAGTCCACCATCACCCATATCATGTCACAATCACTAGGAGTTTTGGGCAACTTAGTAATAAAGTCCATGGAGATTTGTTCCCACTTCCATAAGGGGATTTCAGGTTGTTGCAGTAACCCAAATGGTTTCTGATACTCTATTTTAACCTTAGAACATGTCAGGCATTTGCTCACGTATGTAGCTACATCTGCCTTCATGTTAGGCTACCAGTAGTGTGCCTTCAAGTCATGGTACATTTTGTCAAAGTCAGGATGTATGGAATACTTAGACTTGTGCGATTCACTCATAACCAAGTCTCATAGATTCACATATAAAGGTACCCAAAGTCTATCCATGAAATATCGTATTCCATCGGATTTGACTTCTAGCTGTTTATCCATCCCGCGTAAAGATTCGGATCTAACATTTTCACCTTTCAAGGCTTCTGTCTGGGTTTCCTTATATTGTTCGGGTAAGTGAGTGCTAATCGTCAATTGTACGGCACGCACTTGTCAGGGTTTAGAGATTTCCTTTCTACTCAAGGCATCGATGACTACATTCGCCTTTCCCAGGTAGTATTTAATGGTACAGTCATAATCGTTTAATAATTCCACCTAGCGTCGTTGCCTCATATTAAGCTCTTTCTACTCAAAGATATGCTGAAGACTCTTGTGATCGGTGTAAATTATGCACTTACCGTAAAAGTAATGTCTCCAGATCGTCAAGGCAAAGACCACTGCTCCTAACTCCAAGTCATGAGGAGTGTAGTTCTTTTCATGCACCTTTAGTTGTCGCGAGGCATAAGCTATTACTTTGTCACGTTGCATGAGGACACAACCAAGTCCTTGGATAGAAGCATCATAGTAAACCACAAAATCCTCACTTCCTTCAGGTAATGCTAATATTGGTGCACTACAAAGTTTCTGCTTCAATAGCTGAAAAGCAGCTTCCAGACTCTCACCCCATTTATAGTTTGTTCCTTTATGGGTCAAAGTTGTGAGAGGTTGAGGGATCTTTGAGAATCTCTCAATGAAACGTCGATAGTATCCAGCCAGACCAAGAAATTGCCTTATTTCACTAGGCGTCTTCGGTACCATCCAGTTCTTTATAGCTTTAATCTTTGCAAGATCCACATGTATTCCCTTCTCGTTAACAATGTGACCCAAAAATTGCACCTCACGAATCCAAAAGTTGCACTTACAAAATTTTGTGTACAACTGTTCCTTTCTAAGTAGCTCCAAGATTAAACATAGGTGTTCCTCATGTTCCTCCTTGGTCCTAGAATAAATCAATATGTCATCAATAAACACGATAACAAACTGATCAAGGTAGGGTTTGCACACACGGTTCATGAGATCCATGAACACTGCTAGTGCATTTGTCAACCCAAAAGGCATGACCAAGAACTCATAATGACCATAACGAGTACGGAACACAATTTTAGAGATGTCTTCTTCTCGGACTCTAAGTTGATAATAACCAAATCCCAAGTCAATCTTCGAATAATAGGTTGATCCCTAAAGCTGATCAAATAGATTGTCGATGCGAGGAAAATGGTATCGGTTCTTGACCATGACCTTGTTCAACTCTCTGTAGTCGATGCACATTCGGAATATGCCATCTTTCGTCTTAACAAAGAGAACAGGTGCACCCCACGGTGATTAGCTTGGTCGAATAATCCCTTTATCCAACAACTCCTGGAGTTGCGTAGATAATTCCTGTAGTTCATTCGCTGCTAGCCGGTAAGGTGCTCTCACAATCAGAGTAGCTCCGTGAGTCAAACCGATCTAAAACTCGACTTGGTAATGAGGTGGTAGTCCAGGAAAATCCTCTGGAAACACCTCCAGAATGTCACGTACCACTAGAATGTCTTTTATCTTCTTTTCCTCTTGTTGTTGGTTAGAGACGAGAGCTAATATGGCCAAGTGGCCCTTGCGTAACCACTTCTGATCCTTCATGAATGATATGATACCTATCACAACACCACTCTTCTCACCTTTAACTAAAAGCATTTCCCCATCTACCATGAGAATACGAACGACCTTCTCATGACAAATCACCTTGGCCTGCTTCTATGACAGCCAATCCATGCCTACGACCACATCAAAGCTTCCAAGAGTGATGGGCATAAGGTCAATGTCAAAGGTATGACAAGCGAGTTTTATCTTTCAATTCTTAAGGATATGCGTAACAAATATTTTCTTACCATCAGCCAACTCTATAACATACATAGACTCCAAGACAGAGGGCATATCACTTAAGAGGTTACAAAACATAGTAGAGATAAAACTCCTATCGGCTCCAGTGTCAAACAGTACAGAAGCAAAACGACCATTAACAGGAAATTTACCAGTAATGGTAGTAGGATGGTTTAGTGATTCACCTGAACCCATGAAAAAGGCTCTCCGTTTGGCTCCACCATTTTTGCCTCCATTGTTGTCACCATTACCACCATTGTTGTTATTGCCACCATTTCCATTTCATTCCTAATTCTTTTCAGTTGAGAACAGTTTTTCTTGAAGTACCCTACCTTTCCACACTCAAAGCAACCTTTTGTGTTTCATGGGTTTGTTGAGGCTGTTGAGGTTTCTTCATCGGTTATCCCCTACATTCCTTTGCTGCGTGTCCAGCCTTCCCACAACACTGGCATCGGAAACTATAACACCTGCTAGTGTGGTGGTAGTTGCACTGATTGCAACTTCGATTTTCCCCACGTATCCACTTGGTCGTTGAGATGATGAAGATGATTGGTTAAAGTTGCGATTGTTATCAAACCATCTATGTTGATGTTTGCAGGATCGGTATTGGTCACTTAACACTTTTTTTTCTCTTAAACTCACCTAGAACAACACTCGGGTAATGATAGAATTAGTAAGAGTTGATCACAATATAGAAAGTAACAAAGAACACAAGAAGTAATTTTCAAGGTACTTTTATATATTGCTTCTCAACTCAATAATACAAGACTGTTACAAGTAGTGTGGAATGAGTTACAAAGAGAACCTATATATAATACTACCTACAACCGGATATACTTTGATACCAGTTGGGATCCAATAGCTAAAGCCTATACTACAAGACTATAGTTTATGGTATCTCGGATAAAGTCTTATCTGAGATATGGTAGTCAGGACATGTCCCTGGCTTACCTTTTGTCACC